>APFE031416584.1:25326-40724 GCA_000404065.3 Pinus taeda | reverse complement strand
CCACATCTCTTCTCAGAGATAAGCTACCATCGCCCTAGCTGGTTTATTTCCATTTCTGGTTGTAAGCATATTTCAGTATTTTCCATTAATGAAATGAAGTATTATTTCCACTGCATATTTGTGTATATGGTTATCTCTGTATTTTGTTTCGTTCCTGTTTAAATTCGGATCACATCTATACCTCAAATTGATGTTGGTTTAATTATCATGGGACATGAGATATGGAGAGAGTCCTCATCTAGGAAGAGTAACCCCTAGTCCAAGGTTAATCCTTTTATTATCCTTATCATCTATAATTCCATTATTTCAATTTTTATATGGTAGCAGCTAATACAATCAAATTTATCCATCTACATTTGAATTTGTGTCCCAAGAGGGTTCTCATATTTCTCTGCAAATTCCTTAGAATGATAAAAAAATTGATTTGTAACCTTAGAGTCTCCAAATACTACAAGCCATCATATTCCATATGACAAATTTATTCTCATTCCTTTCCATAATTCTAGGGTCTCTTCTTGGTTATTTGTTGTTCTTCCTAAGCGCCAATAAAATTTTGCCATTGTTTCTCCTTCAAGTTTATTATAACCCCTCCTTACCCTGCCTCCCACAACACTGTTAGATAGAAATTGCACTTTGTTATCAAATATAAATATTTCATTAAAATAAACTCCCATGGGGTCCTAAAATTTAAAGTATATCAAATTTGATTTGTGTTTCCTTTTCATTTGGTAGCACTCATTATAGAGATATAATTAAAGTGCACTGCCAAATCAAAAGACAGGGAATGGCTAATCTAACAAAGGCACAGACGAGTGCCTCCCCAGCCAATCAATGAAAGGATCATTCTTTTATTTTTTTAAATTCTCCAAGACCCATATAATATCTGATTCCATTCTGATAGAACAACCTGTGGGATATCAAAATTTGTACCCACAGACGAATGAGTCGATTCCATCAAGCTCTCATCACATTAAAATATTACAATGTATTTTATCTGATACAAGATTGTTAGACATCAAACTCCATTATGATGGAAAAAATATTGGATTCCATTGGATTGGAATAATACGATGTCAAATATCCAACATACAAGCATCATATGTTTGGCCTCTATGGCAGTGGATATTTGATGTTTAACCCATTTCTTGAAATTGTTTTGATGTAAATTATTCAATGTTACATCGTCGAACGAGGCAGAGGAATTTCCCAAACTGTTAAAAGTGGCTAGAATCCAGGCAAAAAAAATTCGAAAAATATTGTAGAGGCAATGTTTGAATTGTGTTTTTGATAGTTTAAATGGATTCAGCACCATCAAAAACATCTAGGACACCTAAAATTTTGAAGTTTAACAACGATAACTTGGATTTACAAAAATCCTTGCCAGATTTTCTCTAAATATAACCAGAATTTCCATAACTTCCCTAGCAACTCCTTCAACTCGTTAGACTACGTGATCTGATTCCATACCGACGGAATAAACCACTGGATTCTGTGAACCTGAAATAATATGGAATCAAATATCTAACATCTAATAATCAGATGTTTTTGCCTCTATGGTAGCGGGTATCAGATGTTTATCATACCTAAAATCCAATATATGTGTACGTCACCCATTTGACCACAAAGCATTCAATGATCAAAGACATTGTTGGGCTACTTTAGTGTCAGATATTCAACATCTATACCATCGAACATTCGATGCTAAAAAAGGTGTCACCTATTCAAGACAATCCCACCAATGGAAATTAAATATCCAATGTGTCGGATAACTGACGACTATGAATCGAATAACTAACGAATATACATTGGATTCTCGCCCCATTTATACTAGTGGAACTAGGCCTCTAGAGAGTTGAAGGGGATTTTAATTGGGAATAATAGATATAATTATGGAGTTCAACTTATATTTACTTCAATAATGAACAACCAAACCAAATAATAAACTACCATCACACAAAAAGCAAAATTTAAAAGTTGTCCTTTAACTATTCGTGACGTTGTATTCAATTTGTAAATGTATTACAACCATAATAATAGAGCATGAATAATATTAAACATGATAAATTCATGAAAATAATAGGTTACAGACAAACAAAACTCCATCCGTTTACCATTAATATTTAGGCTGGATCATTTGGTGCAAAACATACAACAACATTTTACCTCGACTCATCAATCTACTTTCAACATCACAAAGATACAAAAATTAGATAAAAATACCATTGAAGCCCACTATTCACCATCAAACCCACCATTCCTTAATGAAACAATGATGAACCAATAACAAATCAACATTAAACCCCTTGGCTTCTCTCCATCTATACATGATTACATAAAGTGAAATACCATGGGAAATACCGAGGCATGAAATTGCCATGGGCATTACAAATTATTGAGGTTACATGAATTTATACTTGAATCTCTCTTATGAATCTAATTTATACTATTGGTTGTGTGGGGTGACATCACCCTAATGAAAAATGGGTAAGGAGATATGGAAACACGATCTTGCAAGTGGCATAATATGGAGTGTGCATTGCACTTAATGTTTCATAAATTTAGAAGGGACGTCAACTGGCTATGGTTTGTCATTTCAGTTGTGTGAAGGGGCTAAAAAAGATTTGTGGCATGGAATATTTGTTGCATACGGTGGTGTTCAAGTTACATAGGGCACTAGATATGATGGGAAATAAATGTCTGGACCAAAAGAATAAGAGTTATTCGATGGGAAATTGGTTTGAAATGGTTGAGAGGGTGGGTAGAGATAAACGATTGCCCTCACCTACAATATTTGTGTGTAAATAGAAGAAAGTAATCTAGTGATATAAATTTGGTATTTTGTATAGACAATCTAACTATACATTATGAAAACAAGATATTACTTTCAGGATTTGTTGGAATCAGAGGAATATGAGCATGAAGAGAGAAAGGCAGGGTGACAGTCGAAACTGAGATTACCTTCAACCATCTCAGGTAATTTCCATTTAAATTTATGGAACATTATTGTTTAGTCTTCATGTTGTTTGTTCTATATACATTTTTGTTAGGGAATACCCTCTAATTTGGCCATATTTGTAGAGATTGTTGGGTTGTATAATATTTTTGTCTCTTTTATACTAAGTAAAAATTGGAGTAGAGAGTCGTGCTTGAAAAGGCTCTGGCTTGTAATTCAATTAATGGAGTGTATATGGTCAAGAAATTAGGTTATATACTCACATTATTTCCTATTGTGTTTCTAATGTAATGGTTAAATAGGATCATTTCTCAAGTGTGTTTATATATTTGAATCATCATAGGAACTGTGACTAGGTTGAGAGAAAACTAGGAGAAATAGGTGCTATATTTTTCGTATCTAGAGAAGTAGGTTGGGAGGTGTGTATATATATTTTTACCACTAATGAAGCAGAGAAGGTGGTGTTATAAGCGATCTTCTCTGGTCAAAGGCTTGGGGTAATGTGGGTTTGCTAAAGAGATAAGTACAACTAGGCGTAATTAGGCCTAAGAGATAGAAATAATTGGGAACCTACGACTAGTATGTGTTGGTGAGTGCTTAGTTGAATAGGGATTTTTGAAAAGGAGGGTAGGGGGAAGTTTCAATTGTATTATACATTTTAGAGTATTTTCATTGGTTGCATCATGCACCAAGAGAGAGGTTAAGTGACGAGAGGCTTTGCAAAATACGAGGAAAGAGAATGCAGAGGCAGTTCAAGGAAATAAGAAAGGTAAGGAAAAATTTAGGGGCAAAATTTTGGAAATGTGTTATTTTTTGGACATTTTCTGAAAATAATGTTCACCAATTTGGTTAAAAATTCACCTATTTTTTATGCATATATGATTAAATGAAATATATTCACCAAAACATTACCAATTTTGATAGTAAATTACATGTTTTTTATTAAATATTCACCTACATTCTATACATTTACATTTTCAAACCAGAATAGTCACCTACTGTACTATATATAGTAAAAATATTAAATCCTTAAAAAAACCACTAGGAAAGGGTGATTGGTTTTACAAAAGGATTTAGAAAATAGACCCCTATGTAGGTGCAAGAACAATATCTATATCGAAAGGGGAAGATTCATCTCGAATAACCTCGCTAGATGACTCAAAGGTGGTGGAAGAATGGTCAAAGTGGATCCCAAATATGGGAAACAAATGTGGTGGAGCCAATATTTTTTGCAAAAACCTGGGTTTTATTGGTTGTCTAAATTCCTCCTAGGATACACATTAATGGATAACCAAGAATACCAAAGAAATCTAATGCAAACTTAGGATCATATGCATGGCCATGTGAAACATTACGATTATAGACTAAATCAGCTAGAAAACATATTGAAAAAGATCGAGAAACACCTTACAATCTCTCTAGGGGTTGTTAATACCTCAACTGACCTAATGGAGCCTATTCTAGTAATGGCTTCGACTCCAAATGGCTTCCTTGATTACGAAATTAAACAGATTGCATATTTTATTTTGGTAGTAGTTTATGTTTAATGTTCATTAGGAAAATATCTAGTATATTCATGTTTACTATTAGTTCTTTTAGTTTTTAGATGTGTATTAGTTCCCTTTGAAGGATCTAATTTTGTTTATGGTCTGGTCTCCCATTTGAGGGATCGAGAAGACTCAATACTCATGATATAACTTCCTAGATTTTTGCTAATATATTTTACCTTAAAATAAAAAATGGCATCAAAATTATGTTCATGGCTTATAGAGAATATTTTTTGGTTATTAATTATTTTTTAAATAACAGATGTCAAATTTATGTCAATCCTCGAAGAAATGACACATCTCCTTCATAGTAGGTTGTAATATCGATAACAATAATAGTCATATCAATCAACGAGCCAAGTGATTACCATGAGAGTGAAAGTATTGATGTTTTATAATGCCTTTAATTAAACTTCAACACATAGGTATATATATTATTTTGTTTTTTATTGTAATTGACATTGTTTCTTTATTTAGTAAATATTTATTTTTATTTTTAAAAATAAAATATGTAAACTGCAAATTGAACATGAAAGGAATTTTGAATCTCATTTATACTTGAATTTAAAATAAACGTTAAGATAATAAAACTTTAAAGCTTAAAAAAGAAAACAAAGAGGACGTAAAAAGAGATGAAATGGAAACTACAAATTTAACATGGTTGAAATATTTTCCATGACGATCAAATGGACATCAAGCCAAGAAAACAATTATAAGGAAATATGTATATTTTCAAATAAAATTACCTCAATGTTGCTTCGGTAAATTTTGGATTTACATTGAAAATGAGATGAGAACATTTAATTTTAGTTGATTGTAGTAAAAAATCATCCATGATTTAAAGAAATTTATACATTTATATTTAGACTATTAGGGATAAGCTTATGGAAGAAGGTGAATAATTCATAATTGATTCAGATCATTGACGTGCCAAAAATGTGTAAGAACCTTTGTATGATGTTTGAAAATATTACAAAATTTTCAATGAGTTATAACATTGTGTATTGTTGGGAATGGCCTCACTACTAAGATAGGGGGTGAACTAGTAGTGATGGTGTTTACCTAATTTTGGGCTACCAAAGCACAAGAATAAGTAACCCATCAACAAAGCTTATGAAACCAACATGAAATTAATCTCTAAAGTCATGTATAAGCATCCAAAATATAAGGAAAAACATCATAAACAATATGAAGGCATGCATGCAAGATAACACAAATATATCTGGTGTAAACCCCCCCCCCCCCCCCCCAACAAAACAAGACACTCGTTGTTGTTGTTGCACAATTCTTCTATTAAGTGCAAAATTGTTTTTTTACATGGAAAAGATAGCACCCACGAGCTGGAAGACTCAAGCACTATGACAATATTCTAGTTACACCAGATAAAAATAATCTTCTCTCACGATTCTATCAACACCCATTTGCTAAAAGCCACCACGACCAAGAAGCCTCACCCAATACCATTGAGCTCTCAAGAAATTTGATTCCTATTCTGATTTGTTAGCTAGAAGGCCCCCACCTTCTCTACACTTTGTCTGCTATGAAGAAACGCCTTCAACACTTCCATGCAAACCACATTTCATGCATTTTAAAATTGTGCTTTCAAATATTCTCAACATAGGCAACACAAAAACCTCTCTGATACAAAAATAAAATATAACATGCACACACTAAACTCAGCTACATATGTAAACTTATCTATGCAAAGTACTATAACACTCACTTACTCCATCCATACTCTCACTCTGTCAGTCCTGCAACTCAATACTCTCACACAAGTCTATGCCAGATTATCCTAAATATTCTCCAAACCAATACCACAGGAAAATACCATTGTTATGTAATTACCGAGGACACATGTACCATGGAAATACCAATACCAAGACGTCTTGTACTAAGGTAATACCAATACCATATACCAAACTTCTCCACATACACACTATACCATGGAAAACTAGCATGGTTATTTCAATACCCAGGACATGTGTACCATTCTAATACCAATATGAAGAAATCTTGTACTAAGGTAATACCAATACCACATGCCAAACTGCTCCATACACATACAAATATGACGGGAAAATACCATAGTTCTTCCAATGCTCAAGACACTTGTGCCACGGGAATACCAATACCAAGAACACATGTACCATGCTAATACTAATACAAAGTGCCAAATAAGTATTAGACACACTCTTAAATAAAATACCAAGGTATTGTTGTACTCATACTGAGTACAAGGGGAAAAACCAAGTCTTAATTATACATGCAGCTACACGCACAAAGCGTCAAAAACTCAACTGCAACCCCACTCATAAGATTACATCTATGAAGTTAAAAGCATATAACCACACACGTAACTCTGACTTGATGCGTTTGTGGCAGATAATAGAAAAAAATAAGAAACATTTCAGCACAAAACCTTTTCCAACCTACTCCACTGTTGGGCAGCAGATCCCCCATCTAACGGTTTTGGGGCTTAAAGCCCACAAGTTTGGGCAATGGTACTGTAAGGGTTCCATGAAGTGCATGGAGCACGAATTGTTATGAGTCAAGTCAAAGGGTTGTCCGCCCAAAAAGAATGTGGTAATGGAAGGTGAGTCAACTTGCCCATGGTCTAAAGACCATGGGAAAATATAAATAGAGCGAGGCTCTAGGGGTAAAAGGCAATTCCTGGTTTAGATCTGATCTGAAGGGATATGGATGGTTGAATGAAATATTCACTCTAAGTTTATAAGTCTGAGTCATGGGTCATAGTAGTAGAAGACGCTTTGCAGTTGAGTGTGCAGATGCCTGGTAGAGTCCGCAGCTGTGTGTGTGGACTCCTGTAGCTGTGTGCATAGGGTAAGAAGTGGATTGTAACTAGAAAATGCATTAATAAAGATAAGTTGGTTTTGGAATATTATGTATTTGTTTCTATGTTCCTATTTACGCATCAGTTTATAGTTTATGATTACGCGCATGTTTGTTTATGTTGAAAGGTAAATGACAGTATTGGGCCCACTTAATTTAATTCAGGATCTATAATATTAATAAGCACAGTAAAAGGTAAATAACATTCGTGCTCTTCAATTAAGCCACACAAAGATAGTTGCACTGGATAGATAGCAATGTGAAAGTAGCACAATGCATAGAGTAGGATCGCAAAGCCTTCCAAGACCCATCAAGACATCCCAAGGGTGTGGAAACCTGGTTCTAACACCCTCCCATACTACCTCAGGTGAGATCTCAATCTGTGCTCCGCGGACTGTTTCTAAAAGGGTCGGTAGTTTTGGCACTTGTTTGGGTAAAACACTTCTGAACCTGGGTCTGGCCCAAACAAGCCAACAAATGGTTCTATTACTGAGACCAGGATCTGCCTAAGGGATGTCTGATGTCGAAACACTAGAACTCTACGAAGAAGGAAATTGAAGATTGGTTGGATCAGAAGCTTCACAAGTTCATGACACATGAAAACAAACTTTGTAGATATCTAAGAAGAGGTGGCTGGATCGCTACATATATACAAAAATCCACGAGATCTTTTTTGTGACCTTCTCTTTAGAGCTGTATCATTGGATCGCGAGGTTAGCCGATAGCTAGGGAAGGTACAAGCTCGATCAATCGATAATGTGGACTCCAAAGTTAGTGCGTAGACTAGAGACATCAGAAGATAAGATCGCACAAGTTGTGGACCATTGGCTCGATCGGATAATAGGAGGGTTTATCATTGATTTCGTGATAGACACAACCATGAGCTATAGTGAAGCAGAATGACATTTCGCAAGGGACCATCAGTTAGGTACATCAAATCCTTGAATACTTGGATTAAGATGGTGTTATGTGAAAAGCGGGTTATGAAAATACATTAATGAGTGGAATGATGCCGAGTGGAAAGATATACAAAGGGATCGAAGGGTTACAAAATAGTCCTTCAATTTCACCTTCATGAGAGAGTGAGGAAGAGCGTACTCGGGTTTCTCTGAGGAGTGTGGTTAGTTTGATAAGGCAATGCACTCTACAGCTATCACCTCCCCTTATGCCATCAACCACTTCACCTACCTCACCTCACTTCCATCATCAACCACCTGACCTCCACCAAACCTGTACTTCAGCATGGTGAGCACGATCAAGCTACCCGTATTCAGAGGAGTAGGAAACGAGGACCTGGATCAGTTCTGGTTCGTGGTAAGAGAAGTGTGGGAAGCACATGGGGTCATGGATGACAACATTAAGAAGGTCAGGCTGGTAAGTGTGTTATAGGATCGCATGCTGACATGGTATATTAAGCACTCGAATGATCATCCAAATGCATGAATAATATAGATCCAGAATGCGTTGAATAGGGAACTTAGCTGGCCAAAATCAGAAACACAGTTGATCATCGGATTTAAGGAGAACATAATGCTTCCATCTAAGACCCCTTGGGATCTGGACCAAAGACTGAAAAGTATGATCCACGAGGCTAATATGACACTGATGGTTGCATAGCACCATGTGTGGTTTGTGGAATCTTTGACACCACACTTGAGGATGACATTGTCACAGCAAAAGATCTCAACACAAGCAAAAGAATTTGGAAATGGTGATGAGGTTGCATGAAACACCGATATAGGATCTAGGGTTCGGAGTCCAACAATTCCATGCATAGCTACATAACCTATGCTTGGAAATGCAAATTTTGAAGAAGGATAGGGCACCCTGGCCAGAAGCATGTGATGAAATGTGGTGCTTAAAATGTAAAGGCCAGGGCCACGATAATGATCATTGTCTAGTATTCGCAAACTATTTGGCAGGAGGGGGACCAATGCCATTGAGACTAGAGGCACAGGCGGGACCAAGTGCATCATCTACGCTCTGGTGTGCGATCTATCAGGGGGGAGGAAAGCACACGACGAACAATTGTCACCTATTGCAGAAGTATACACAGACTCAACAACAACTGCTTTGTAATTTATGTAGATTAGTGGGCTACGATGAGCGAAATTGTTGAATTTATGAATTGTTGATGGATCGAAAACCTACCTACGGGATGCAGACTAAGACGCGAGGTTAGGATCCAGCCGCAGCAATATCGCGCAGTGGATTCCAAGGATGCAGATGAGGATGAGGAGGAATGGGACCTAGATGAGGGCGCAAACAGTTAATCTGATATAATTGTGGAGGACCTAGGCACTACGTGCATGATTGTACGAATATAACCAAAACATGTTGTCCGTATTGTTATTAGTTCGATCATGAAGCGGTAGATTGACCAACATTGATTGCACAGATGCATGAGAAAGGGGTACTAGAGCCTACTACGAATCAAAATATCCAAATGATGAGGTTTGAACCACGCGAAGAAGACCCCAACGTGAAAATGGTGCTCAGAAGTAGCGCGACCATAAGGGAAGATAAGGGAAAGCAACCCGAGGATGATACATGGGTCCACAAGGCTCCTACAAAGGAACCTAAGTTTGACTTGGAACTCGCAAGGTAAATGTTTATAGAAGCTAGGAAGAGGTTCCCGAAGGCCTCTACTTTAGGTAGTAAGGATCAACAAGAGCCGGGAATGGATACTTTTGTTCTGACTACCTTTCTAGAGACATGCACAAATTCTTTGTGCAATAATAAGGTGGTTAAAGGATTATAGCAGTTGATAACTAGGTGCACAAGGTTAGGGGAACCGCGCGTAGTCTGGAAGCTAGGAAAGCATGCCTTGCACACCAAGAGGGAAATGTGGTTGACAACACAAATTAGTGAATATGAGATGGATCAGGAAATCCTATACCTAGGTTCAGAAACAAATGCGTTACCAAAGAAAACATGGGAATACATGGGTAGGCCTACGTTAGAGTCGTCTCTGATTCAATGACAGATGGAGAACCAAAAAAATATCTTGCCCATGGGAAGATTGCAAGGGGTAACAGTGGTTATCGAAGGTGCGAGCATGCAGATAGACTTTGAGGTAATAGAGATTGTGGATGATAGTAATCCTTATCCTACATTGTTGGGAATAGACTGAGCCACTGATAAATGGGTTCATTAACCTGAAGAAGCAGAAGATGATATTCGAGAAAAATTCCATAGGCATAGTAGTTGCACTACATCTAGTTGAAGTAGCGTGCTATACTGAACCTGTGCGTGATGATGACAGTGATGATGAGCTAGATTGCATTTACTAGATAGAAATGCAAGACCAAGATCAGGTGAACCTGACTGTAGATGGGAGAATCTCATGGGAGCGTGATAGTTCCTGTACTTTGAATTCAGATGAAGAAGTAGAACACTAGTACAACTGGTTGCATGAAGTAACAAAGCTGAATTTCAACATGATGATTAGATCATTGTAGTGCATGATGACCGAAGCAAGGGAACTGCCAACATATGATGGGGAGACAAGTGTGGATGAATTCTTAGAGAAATTCGAAAGGGTAGTGCCAAAACAACAACAGTATGGTGCGATGAAATGGGTGTTGCACGAGACACTTGTGCGATGGTGGAATACACACACGAAGAATATTGGGAGCTAGTACAAATGCAGAAGATGGATGCACTTACGGTTTAGAAGTTCCCAGTGTCGAACACGAGCCAGGCAGCCAGGGCGAAGCAGTTTTTGTGTCCACATGCGTTGATGGGTGCAAACACGTACTATGCAAGCACATCCCAGGCTAAGGATAAAAAATAAGAACTTGACACGACAGCAAGAAAAATGACACACACCATAAATACCCTACATTGAAGCATTCACAAAGATATACGAAATCATGAATAGAGTTTAGCAGATGGGACGAATGGATTGGGACCTGCTCGTACCAGTGGTTCGATGAGCCTATAGGACCATAAGCAAGAACTAGAGTGCATAAATGACCCCCACAGTGACAAGGAGAGAGGAAACTAGGAGAACAGAGAAGAATACCCAAACCATAGCTCCCATAGTTGGGATAGGACGTAAGGACCTGGGTAAATGCATTAGGTAGTTGCAAGAAGCCATTCGGTGAGGGAGCATGAAAGTTCATGAACTCAATGATGAGTGGGCATGGCTGATGAAGAGAATTGTGACATTGGACAAAGAAATCAGCGAACTAGAAATCGAAGTCGCACAAGCAAGCGACAAGAAACTAAGCATGTTGGGATCAAGTCTAGCCCGCAATGTGACTGCATTAGAAAGAGTTGTGACCCTACTATCATGGCCATGACCACACCTTACTAAGCAGGGGAGTGTACCATACAAAGAAGAAGGTAACACACTACCAGACACAAGGGTAGTTGAAAGGTGCCCACAGCCCAGGTTAGCAGGAAAATGGAAGCCTTGCACTGGGGGCGTGACCACCTAGCTATCTGTAGGAAGCAGAGTCTCAATGCTCCAAGCAATTGAAAGAAGGCGTGGGACTATAAATGAGTCCGTAGGAGAGCTGTGCGGAAAGGAGGTTCCATGTAAGGCCATATGTCACAAGGATCATTGTCTCACATAAGCGGCTGCATGCTACGCGGGTAGGCTCTGAGGTGACCGTTGATGTCACTGTTGATAACAAGAAGTCTAATTTAAGGCAAAAAGGATTGGGCAACGGACTACTAAGATAGGAATTAAGAGCTAGATTCTAGATGATCTACCACCAAGAAGGTATTAATGACTCAAAAGTGGAGGGAATGGGCGAATTCAAATTCAAATGTTACTATAAAATTTCTTGGGGAGGCCTCAAGGAAACACTTGGTTGTTTGATATTTGAGCTGATACAGAGTGTTGAGCACCAAGATACCGAGCCACCTATAAGTACGCGATCGAACGAATCCAATGTACAAACAATGATGGTTGCAAGAACCACAATGCGATTCACAGAAGTAACCCTAGAGCCCCAGGAGGAGTTTGGAGAGGGAACAGTTGCACCAAAGGTTCCCATGTCCTCATGCACACAACGACCACAGAAAAACAAGTATCCAATGTGGCTAGTCTGGGTATCACCACGGAACCCATGAGTGAGTAAATTTTCAATGTCGGAGAAGGGAAAAGCTGTCACAGTTGAAACAGAGGAGGAGGAGGAAGATTTGTAAGCCCTGATCGCCCAAATTGAGGCACTGGATGATGAAGAGGAGAACGTTTCCAAAATACCTTTAGCAATAAAGCTACCCCCCTACATCCCCTCATGGAAAGGGATAGCCAAGATATCGAAGGACCTAAAGGCCACAAAGAGTGCTCTCCAAACCCTGCTTCTTTCAGACAAAATTAGGGTTGACAGTCTGCCACTAGGATGGGTGCCTAATATAAAGTTCTAAGACCGGGAACTCGTGGATAGCGAGAAGTTCCAACAGCTAGCCACAAAACAGCTATTGCAGTAGAAATGGTTACGCGGTGTGGAGAGGGCCAGGATACTACATTTGCAGTGGATACTCCACTAGCACCACACGCCCATCATGATTTTTGTCATCTAAAAACTACTATGTCTAGTACATGATGGGTATCTCTGGCTAGAGCAGCCGATTCCCATCACAACCGACTTAATTCACCAAATTTCTCAGCTGCCCATCAAAGGAAACAATCTCGTAGCCATAGCAAGAAAGAGCAGTGACTTGGACCTCATAGATGCTATGAAGGCCAAATATAAGTCGGAATAGAGGAAGCGAGGGTATGTCATAGCAAGGATCAAGCACCAAGGGTTGCACATTGCCACCCAACTACTAGCTAGCAAGCTCATGAGGAAATGCCACGCAGGCGAGGTGCCAGCATTTGTAATCGCATTAGCGGAGTAGTGTGGAGAGGGAGTCCAGTTCAACTGGGTGAAGTTTATCTGTGATGAATTTCTGACAAATTGTTGGGAGGCGCAGGAGTAGGGTAAGACCATCCACTACATGTGGTTGCTCTTATCCATTCTGTTGGTTCCAGGGGAGCTACCAGAGGATAGCCAATTCCCCACCATTAAGAAGAACCTACTCGAAGCTGTGAGGTACACCTCGCTTTGGGCGATGAAAGATGTTACAAGGGTTTGGGAGATCAAGGTGTTTTGGGTGTTCATGGAGATGTGCATCTGAACATGGATCAACCGTAGGCTGTGATTGTCCCCAATAGTATACAACAGTTTGCAAAGTGCACCTGCATTCAAGGCAGATATGCATAATATGTATATCCGGGCATGACAGGGTTTAACCCAAACATGGATGAAGCTTATGTTCATTTCCACAGATGATGCAATCTTTGATGTAATGGTAGCATGGTCTCTGGAGTGGCTCACTCCGGACTTCGCAGAATTAGAAAAAATTGTAGCACAACAGCGGAAGAAGGAAGCCAAGCTACGCATCATGAAGTTGGCAGAAAGGAAGTGCCAGGAACAGAAAGTGGCCATAGAGTAGAAGGAGGCTGAGGCAGCAGTGACTGCATGGATGGAAAAAACCACAACTGCACCCACTTAAGACATCGAGGAAGGTTAGGGAATGTCCATGGAGTAGGACACATAGTTCAAGGTTGAGGCAGAGGAATATACAACACAATCGACCCAACTCAAGAGGCCGCGTGTCTGGGAGAAGCCAACCGCACGGAAGAAGACAAAGACGACGAAGACTTATGAGGGAGTCCTTCTTGATAGTGGTGAACTAGTTCTCAATGTCACTAAGGATGCTCTTGAAGAGTTGATGATGGAGCAGACCACTGTGTTGGGGGCGCTCAGAGTGCAGTTACAAGCATTACAAGTGTGACCCCCAGGAATGATGATACCACACCTTGCGGAAGTTGTAGCCGAAGCTGAGCAAATGTTGTACAGACATAGAACGGACACTTTAGTGTTACCGGAAGGTGTTGTCTTAGCAGAATCCGAAGGTGAAATGAGGGGATGGGGGTTGAATTTTGCTGCCCTTCTCATAGAAACCCTATACCAGCTACAGGATGGAGTAACTACTGAGCTTCGCACCAGAGAGGGTTGTGCTCTCCAAATCTTGAGTGAGCTTAAGGAAAATTTAGAACAACTCAGCCTATAGCGTAACAACCTGGTCACACAAAACCAGGGATTAGAACAGGCCGTGGAAGAAGCCTATAGAAGCATCCCAGAGTTGATCATGCTGGCAGCACTCCCTACTGCGAAAAAGATTCATCAACTGGCAGCTATAGTTTAGAAGACCCAGGAGGAGGCCATGAAGGTTCATTTGGAGCTAAACTTGTAGATCACAGAGCTGTGACTAAAGGTGCAACACTCTACACCCCCTAAAGTCAGAGAGTAGTGCGACCACTCCATTCAATTAGGGTTGAAAGAGATAGAGCACATTGTACAGGACTGCATGGGATTGTTTGACTAGTCCCTCTTCACGCTCACTTCACTGCAGGAGGACCCAACGCTGCAGCAATTAGAGACAGAAGCATGGGAACTATAGCAAGCCTGTGACAATGTCTAGGGGACCGCACAGATGGTCGCCCTTACTCATAAATTGGACAAGATGAGGGAGGCCTAGGATTTGAAAGAATAGGTGGACACTGCATACTAGAAAGAAGTAGGGCTTAAAGCATGCATCCAGCCTTGGCTCGAGGAAGCATTCACAGTCACTACTGTTAGATACCTATACCAATAGGTTTCATATTTCATGATTGGCAAATTCAAATGCCAAATATGCTCTTCTTTGCTGATGCAAAGATCCCATATTTCTAAGGCAAGGCAAGGTGTGTGTATGCCTTCATGTTTACTAAATTTTGATGGATGGTCCAACAGTCTAATCTGGATCATGCCATGTTTCAATTTTCCGTTGTAGAATAGAGAAAGAAGTCTGTCCAAACTATTAAATCTTGGCAGACCAATAGTTAGGTAGAGAAAAACTAAGGCTCCCAACTGCTTAATCTGGGGCCTTGGAAGCAATAAGGATAGTGCTAGATAGGCAATCAAAAGAAAAAGCCAGTGGAAAAGAAAAGGCACATAAGGGTCTGCAAGTCCAAGTGCACCCTCCAAGAAGAAACAAAAAAT
>APFE031416584.1:9577-23777 GCA_000404065.3 Pinus taeda | reverse complement strand
TTCTGGTGAGGTTATATGTTACAGATGTTGTACTTGATGGCAACACCCATGGCATGGCTCTCAATATGATTAGAATTAAGAAGTACGCAGGAGAACAGTTCAGAAGATGCGTACCCGCAGATACGACGTGCAGGGACCACATCTAGACACGCAGGTTACCCATTCATGAGGTGCGTACCCCAGTGCACACACTTCAAGGCAGTAAAACGCGCACACATGGGGTTTCTTATGTTTAACCCTTGGTATTTAGCCGATGGTATTGTGTTATTATGGTTTTGGCCCATGGTATTAATCCATGATTTGAGGAAGATCTTGCGTATATAAAGCAAAGGAGATCATTTGGCTTTAGCATGCTTTTGGGTTGAATATCTTAAGATCTGAAATATTTGGGTTATTGTTTCAAAAGGCTTGATCTATATGAAAATGAAGTGGAAAGCGAATCTATGAAGGGTGATCTCTCGAGCGCTTGATCAGATCTGGGTGTCTGTCTAGCTGTAGCACACTGGTGATCTGCAAATTCGGCCCTAATCTGATGTACGCAGGTGTTTAGCGGTGCCTCTGCATAGGTACGCAGAGCAGAAGAAGGCGAGATGCGTGGGTACACAGAGCAGAAGAAGGGTGACTGCATGGGTACACAGAATAGAAACAGGCGAACTGCGTGGGTGCACAGAGCAGTAGTGGTTCAGGTGCGTACGCACAGTAAATGTACGTGGCGCAATAGTCTTTTTGGGTGCGTGCCTATTGTGGCAGTACGTGGCGCGATAGTGCATTTGGGTGCGTACTGTACGCAGCGTAGTAGAAGAAGCAGTGCGTGGTCACGCAGTACAACAGAAGGAACTCTGTGGGTATATGCAGAGAAGCAGAGGGTGAAGTGCGTAGCGACGCAGGCCAAAGAAAGGAAAGCTCCGTATCTGTCTCATGACTATCTGTTGACTGAATTTTTCTGTTGATAAGGTGTTCTGGGTTTAGTTCTGTATTGTTGATTTGGTTACTGCTGTTGACTGTGAAATCTACATGTACTTGATGATCATTTGATGTATATGGATCCAGTTTGAAAATTTATGAAAAGTGGTCTTTGAAAAGAAGTAGGGGGTTGTAGCTCCCTTCCAGGAGACACTGGAAAACGAGAGAGAGTTATAGCTCTCTGCACGTTGCAGCCTGCGTACTGGTAAAGGACTACACCAGTACAAGACCATTGTAAAAGGAGTTTTTAATTTGAAAGAAGATAGAGACATATTGCAGCAGGTGGTTTTCACCCACATTGGGTTTCCACCTTACATCTGGTGTTCTTTCATTTGACTATCTGTTTTTCTTGTTCATGCTCATTATTTTATGGTACTCATATGCAAAAATAATTCAAAGTGTAAATAAGGAAGATTTGATAAAAGGACTAGATAACACTGATTCACCCCCCCTCTTAGTATTATTTTCAACACAATGTTCCACTAGATTGGCATAGACATACTCTCAGAGTCTTTGTGAGACTGCCTCGATTGCTAGGCCAAGTGATCAGAGCGGTCTCATGCTATCATGAGCACCATGCAGTTTGATAGTTTATCTAGTCTTTTACACATTTTGTAGTGTTTTAAAGCCAAATGTTTGAGAACACTCTATTTTTTGACATTTTGATGTAAACATTGAGGAAGATGTGATATATATATGCAATTTTTATTTCTACTTATGCGTTTATAACATGATTCAATTTTTACAAATGACGTAAATGTCTATCAAGAACAAAATTTGCCAATGCATCACTTAATTTATTTAAATTATGTGGAATATGTTGATATGTAATGTAATAAAAATGTATTTCGAGCAATGTAACACATAGATACATATGCAATATTTGTGGATTTCTTACTAAGTAATGATCGCTTAATTGTAACACAACTTGTTGTGAATCCAACTTGACAACTATATCCCTAATTCAAAGAGAAACTCCTTCTCACAAGAGTTCAAAAACTCCACTTTATTCAAAAATATTATTAGTTCTTCAAAAAAGGAAGATACCGTGTAAGTTAATGAGCTCATCATTAGGGTCATAGAGTACCCATGTTGTGGAAGAGAGGTTATGCGTGGTACGATAAGCACCATCAACAAAACCAATGTAATGACTTGATGACATATCCAAACCATGTTTACAAAGAAAAAAATATATGGCTATGGAAAGGGTTCTTTTAGGACAGCGAGAGACTCTTTCAGCATGCGATTAACATCAGATCATCGGGGACAATCCTTAGTCTAATGATCGTCCTCACAGATGAGGCAAGGATAATTCCGCCTTCTTCTAGAATCATCATCAACAGAAGATCTAGGAGGGTCTTGTTTTGGGACATCAAATTTGGCCTTACCTTTTGATGAGACCAAGTATTGCAACAAGAAAGATGCAACTCGTGGAGCTACCAGATTTACTTTATCAACCTAGGGTTTGTACAAACTTCGAGGTGACAGTGTTGTATAAACAAGTGAAATTCATGGTTCTATCTTTTTTTATTGTTCAAGTGGCAAGAGAGAACTATTGTTTTCAGGTCAGACTTCCATGGATTCAGAAGCATCTTGATTACTAAAAAACCACCATTCGATAACAAACTACTGAGAGACTATGCTTTACAAGAATGCCAAGCTAACATGTATGAAATGCTACTATCCTAAGCATGGAAGTTCAAAACATCAAACACCACTATTGTGCATGTAAAAGACTGAATATATTTGTTGCTTCCTTCTTATTTTTTTTTATGAAAAATCAACTGTGAACCCTAATCTCTTTTGATGATATGAACTATCCTTGTGTTTCTTCCTACAGTTTTTTGCTAAATTTTGGCCTCAAAAGAGGCCACTCCAGGAAAACCTACTCGATGTACTAAAAACCTACATCATTCCCTGTATTTCTACAAGATATAGCAGAGAGGAGAATGATTGGTGCTAGAGGTCATTGAAGGCTTAGGGAAGGTGCATGATAGGTGGAATGGAGTGAGAAAATTCCTAGGCTTACTCAGAACTCAAAACCAAGGTTAGAAGATGGTTGGGTTTTCTCAACATGCTTGGAGGAGTTTCTATGTAAAGTGATGAAATTGGTGAAGTTCTTGTTGGAAGCAAGGAATGATTATGGATGGATTAACTTGGAAGATGGTTTCTCGCTATGGGGTATCTCTCTACTAATGAAACAGTTTCTCTACATCAAACATTTTTATTTTCCAAGAAATCATGTAAACAAGAAGAATTATAATGAGCTATAAAAACAATGTTTAATGAGCTAGCTCTCTAATTCATGCATGAGGAAAATTTCAAAATGAAATGGAATTATTGATGATATCTATTGTAATACTAAAGATGGAAGAGATGGTAATTAAATCCTACACTTGCAAACTTATGAAATTCTGGTTCAAGTAGAGTAAATCCTAAGTTTGATGAGAAAATAGAAATTTGTCTTTTTGGGGCTGCATAGGGGTCGTTTCCTCAAATCGTGATCCTTGAAGGAGGAGGTGACGTTAAGATGCCTACTAGCATCTTTGTGATGCCTTTTTCCCCTTGTAACCTGCTACTGAAGTAGAGAACAAATTGAAACAAACTAATAAAAAATTAATCAAATCTACATTGCCTACTATGAAGCACTTCTAAGAACAGTTTAATTATGAATCTATGAAACCAATCTAAGCATACAGATACCGTAAGAGTAGCCTTTCATTACAGGGTTGGGCCCTAACCAAATAGCTTCATCCATGTGAGTTAAATCAATACTTGACCATAAAAAAACTCAATCTCATTAACAAAACAGAAAATTCCATAGCAATGTCTTCCACAAGTCTAGAGCTCAAAAATAACCTGTGTTTTTAAAAAACAAATTCGAATCCTAGTGAGGCTCTAGGCCTATTTCTTATACAATTGAAATCCCCAATTACTTTACTTAAATCTAGTGAGCCTCGACTCCCAAACTCAACATCAACTAAGTCTTTGACTATCACTTGCTCAGCTCCCTTTTGATCTTCATGACTTGGCTGCTTGTACTCTAAGTTGGTGTGATTAATGGAGGAATATTTAGACGAGGGAGGAGTAAATGAGGAGGACTTACCTCCTACAATCTCTCTTCCTAGTCCCATTTAGGCTACAAACCTTAATCTTTCCAAAATTCCTCAATTTTCTCTTTCAAACCTACATCCAATGCATATTAGTCCGCTAGGCATAACATCGCACTTTAACTCATGTCATTAAACAAAATATAATCAGAACATGTAATAAATTGTGAGAAGAGTTGATTTGACTAAGCTAGGAAGTGACTTGAGGTCCATATAGTTACCCAATGATGAGGTTAATCATGACCCCCATATTGAAGGTGTTTCTCAGCCTCTAAGCAACTCAATCAATATCCATGTCTTTCATAGCTCTAGTGGCCTCCGTGACATCCCATGTTTCTGTTGTGATTTCCTCTTCTTATGCATAGAATCTTGCCTTCCTTTCTACCTCCTCCCACTTCTTTCTCTATTCCTGTTCCTTCTCTCCTTCTAACATTCCCAAGAGAAGTGGTGGGCTCAGTCTCAAGACAATCCAATTGAGTTTGAGCCTTTGGATGGTTTGTTTGTACATGGGTGTCATGTTCAATGCTTCTCTAATCCTTGGAGGAGAATGGTACTCTCTGATTTTCAAATTATATGGCAAAGTATTACATCTCCTTTGGAAATATTGCATGCTATCATCCCCTAATAGTCTGAACATATCCCCAAAATGTGTAATTGCTTGCTCTGGGGCAGGAAGATACCTAGCTACAAGTTGAAGATCCTTTGTAATTAAATTATATGTTCTAATGACATTCATTGGAATGGACTAATTATCTCTTATCATGAGAGGCGCAATTTGTTCCATTGCCACTATATTCTTCATTTCTATAGCCTTTGCTTCCTCATGGTTCATCCATGATGCCAAACCCACCAACTGTAAATCCCCCAACTTTTGATTAGGGTCTCATACATTCATATATGTCAAAGCCATGTTATGCAACTAGAGCTTAGACATCTTACCCATATACTCTAATGTACTTTTGTCACAGAAATCAATGAAATATCTATAATAGTAGTATGGCATAGTGCCTATCTATGCAAGGGTCTTGATTTAGAACAATAGCCACAGTTGCTTAAGGTACAATACATAGGACTTAGATGGCATCCTGCACTGGATGGATTCCAAAGATACAGTGGCCATGGATAATGAATGATTCTTTATTTCTTGTATCTATCCTTTGAACCATGCATTTTCATTATGGCCTCAATGTCCCTCAGGCTACCTAGTTTTCTACCCATCTCCTTGAGCTTTTCCTCCATGTGGCCAATGTCATGCACTCCCTTCAACTTGGTAATGTACATCCATCTATGTGTTTTGTCTCTTTCTTTCTCAATCTCAAAGAATAATGGAATGGAAAATATTTGTGTAGAGACCCTCCCCCTCTCAATAAATCTATAGTAGGAGTCAAGGTTATGTTGAGCACTAGGTTCCCTTAGTTGTGGGTCCTCTCTCCTTGTTTCTAGCTGTTTACTTCCTTCCTCATCCAATTTTTAAGTTTCTTGTAGGTTCAACACAGTTTCTTGTAGGA
This sequence comes from Pinus taeda, assembly GCA_000404065.3. NCBI lineage: Eukaryota > Viridiplantae > Streptophyta > Pinopsida > Pinales > Pinaceae > Pinus > Pinus taeda. Next base: position 18,196 of record APFE031416584.1, on the reverse strand, counting down.
CTACCTCTACTTCTTGTAGGTCCCACTCTGTCTCTTGTAGGATGTCTTTTCCTTTAGATCAGGTGGATCTAGTTATAGGCCTTCTCACATAGGAAATAGGAGGCTTAGGTGAGGTTTGTGCTGAGTATCCTTCTTGTTGAGTTTTTATAAGAGGATCCATCTTCTTCTGCTATTTAGGTGAGTCCTCAATAGCAATGGGAACCTTTGTTGGAGTTTGGGGTTTTCCCTGCCTTATCCTGAACCTTGCTTGGAGTTTGGGCTTTTCTTGTTCTAAAGTATAAGGGGTTTTTCCTCAGTTGTTTTCCTTCTTATTTGATACAGGTGGTGAGGGAATTGAGGGAAATTGTTGTCTCTTTCTGAGTGGGTTCTAGAGACACCCTAGGTGACTCCTCCTTGTCTTTTTCCTCTTCATTTCCATTTCACTTCTCACCTTTGTATTCCCCTCTTCCTCTCCTTCGAGATGCTCATCTTATTTATTAATCTCCTCCTTAACATCTTCCTCTATTTCTACATCAATTTCTTTCTCTTTCTCTTCCTCTTCATCCTCATCTATATCATATTCATCCTTCTCTACTTCTTATCCAACTATTTTAGTCTCTTCTCTGTCCTTTTCACTCACAATAGGGCTAATATCATAAGTGAGGGCTTTGATATCCTCATTTTTCCACATGTCTCTAAAAATTTCCCATTGGATAGGAATTGTGAGGTTTTGGAAGGCATCTTTTATATAATTCTAATTAACCCATGGTGGACAAACTATTGGTACTTTCCTTCCTACAACTTTATGCTTGTATCTATCAGTGATTGCGAAAGGAAGTATGGTACACTAAGCATATGGTGAGGAGGTGTTTCTACTCCAAACCTCAATTCTTCAAGAACCCTAAAGTGATAACCATTAACCACACTATACCTACCTTCGCATGATATGTATTTTATAAGGTGGTATCTTACCTCATTCCATGGGTATGGTAGGCTTGTTCTCCTTACTCCATTCTTGTGTTCAATGTGCTTCTCTCCCAATAAAAAGAATTTCCTTTTACCAGTTTGGCTATTACCCTTGTCTTCCTTTCTCTAATGCACCCATAGGGGAAGTGTCGTAATTCTACTTATGAGTTCACGGGAGAACTCTATGGAGGGGCCCCTCACCACAACAACGACATGGGTTCTTGTTAGTGTAATGATGGATAGAGCAAAATCTCAGGCTACTTCATCATCATACCCTCTTAATTTTTCAAAATACCCCATCCAATTATGCCTAGGGAAGATTTCTACTAGAGGAGGGTGTTGGTGAATCCTCATAGTGTTGATGGGCTTCCTTTTATTAAATCCCCCTATGATTTTGTCTCATGAACTTTGACGAGAAGAGATGTATTATACAAATTTTAATGAAGGAGGAAATGGGACTGCAATACTTGTGGAACTATTTGCTTACACAACTATCAAATTCAATCAAATTGGGAGATTTTTCCATTCGTTTCACATGGAAAAATGGAAGGAAATGTCGAGCCTACCTCCTTATGGTGCTTGTTTTAGCCAACCTCTATGTTTCCTTCTATGAAACTGCTCACTCCCAATTGTGTAGACTGCTTGAATGTGTCATGTAGGATTCCCTATGTGATCTTATAGGAAATCCTATGCACGATCAAGATGGTTTTTTTCTCTTCCGTAGGTTTCTTGGGTACGAGAGCGACTTTTCTAGAGTGATCCTCGAGAATATGAATGCATGAGTGCATGAGGATAAACGTTTATTTCCTCTTATTGTTGAGTTTAGTGAGGTGGTGTGCTAGCACTTGAAGTATGATTTTTTTCCATTTTTGGACTATTGGTCCCCATTACCACATCATCATTCCCCTCTCCTCATAATCAACTCCCACTTTCGGCATTTGTAGCTCAACTACTTCTGATGTCATTCTTTTCTCTTTGACTTGACAGTTGCCACATGTGTGGGGACTAACATTTTTGTCCTCATTGACTGAAAGAAGTTGGCCAGGTTAACTATCCACCTTTCAAGTATAAACCAACTCTTCCACAATCTTTACATATTTTAATGAAATTATGCAAACGAGAGAGTGAAGTGATATACTTGCATACGGTGTTAATACCTTGCTGCAATTTTTTGAGGAGATGATGTGCTTGTTGTTTGTCGGTTGCATGTTATTTCTCACTCCTTTTACTCTCTGATTATCCTCCTACTAACCTGGAAACAATTTTCATGATTTTTGTTTTCTCTTTTTCCTTTTCAAATTTTTTTCTTAAAACAACTAATGTGCCTACAAGAGGTTTTCATTATAGTTTCTTTCCCTCGGCACCTCAAGAGAGCTTTTCACCTAGATATATTTTTATTTCCGTTTTTCCTTTTTATTTTGGACACCATTGGGCCACTACGAGAGGTGTTCAACCTGATAGTGGGACTGAGGTGACTAATGGAGGCTTTCACCGTGGTCCTTATTTTTCATTTTTCTTTTCTCACTGACTTGCTAAGGCAAGAGCTAAAACTTGCTCCACCACCATCACTATTTTATTGATACCATCAAGGAACTCTTGCCTTGACAATGTTCTCTTGTAAATATTCATTGTGTGCCCATTAACATGTAAAGGAATGGGCTCCGTATCTATGGTTCTCATTTTCACTGAACCATTTTCATGAATCATATATCTATATCTAGAATCATATAATAAGGCCTAATCATGTATAGGAGGGCATGTGTTTTGAGCTCATCTAAGCCATTCAACTCGAGTAATCTCTATTTTTTTGCATTGCTGAGATCTAGATCTAGTTGGGCTACCATCGTCATTGTGCTATACTCAAATTCAATGGAAAATAGGGCCTTTTTCGTAGATACCAATTCCTAGGGTGTGAATCCAGTGGTGGGCTTCCAGGTGGTATTATAGGCTCAAGTGGCCTTAATTACTTTATTTACCTAATATTTCATGTTGTTGCTAACCACCTTAGTCACAATTCCCTCGAGCACTCTATTGGTGACCTCCATTTGCTCATTAGCTTGTGGGTGATAGGGAGTGTTCGTTCTATGCTTGATCTTATACTCGCTTGACACGTCTTCAATCATGTTGGAGGTAAAATTCCTTGATCAACGATGAGTTCTCTAGGGTACCCAAATTTGTGAAATACATTCTCCCTTAAGGACTCGACCACCGTCTCCTCTGTTGTTGCCTTAATTTCCTTAGTTTCAGTGCACTTACCGAGATAGTTAATGCACATAATGATATACTTTTTTTTCTTGGATGGAGCATCAATTGTTCCAACAAAGTCCGTGCCCCACTTGTCAAATGGCTCAAAAATCATTTCAGATTGCGAAGGAATTTCATCTCTTCGAGTACGCTTTCCCATCCTTTGGCACCAATCACATTTCACACAAAATCTATGCCAAATCATTTAGGAGTACCCAGAATTTAGAAAAATGACTATAATGTTGTGTATCTCTCCAAACGACCGAGTTGTACTCCTCAAGTATTTGAGGGGTATGCACCACAATCTCCATGAGAAAGTGATGTTGTTCAAGCCCAAAATGGTGGATGATATTATGTATAGGCACAACACCTCAAGAACATAGGTTTGAAAAGAGCACAATCTAGTGTAGCAAACAAAAAAGAGAAATGAGGCGCTTCTAAGGATGGGAAGAAGAAACAAAAAAGGGGGAAAGGATAAAAATATGGTAGCCACAACACATGGGTGCAAAAATCCTAGTAACCACTACAACATTGATGGCGATACAGAGCACAGGTTTTGGAAGTTGCATTGAGAGCTAAATTGAAAAACCGGAAGAAAGATAATAAGAAGAAGAATATCATGACCATTAATTCACACAACCAAGTTGAAAAAAGCTTAGACATGGATGAGAAGATCACCTATACATTAATTCAAAAGGATGTGAATCTCGGTATCCTTCAACAACATGAAGAGAAACAAATGACCAAACACTTCCATGTAAAGCTACAGGTCAACAAGATGAAGATTCATGCTCTCCTTGACTCAGGGTTGCAGGAAAATCTCATTGCAACAGATCTAGACAAGATGTTAGGGATCGAGTGATCATCCGAACCCATATCCATTGTGATGGGTACATAGGGATGCAAAGCTTAAGGTAAAAAATTAGTGTAAACTTACATTTGTTATGAAGTGTTTATTTTATTGATGAGGTAGATCTGTATGTTGTTCCCCTTAATGTATGTGGAGTTGTGTTTTACAGTACACACATGTACATGTGTGATGCTATATTCATCATGAGAGCTAACTAGTAACATCTCATCAAGGATGAAATATCGTTTATCATCAACTTGTGTAAATAAAAGTTAAAAGTTTCACTCATAATTGGCAAAAAAGCCAATAAATTGATTAGTTCGAGCAAGAAGTATGCTTTATTGCTTTTAAGAGAAAATTAGCCTATAGATGAGTCAATAAGAGGTAAGGCATCATTAGAGGGGTGTACTAAGAAAGATAAGACAACAATTGGGGGAGTTGTTATAGGAATACAAGGATTTGTTCCTAGATCCTAAAGGGATACATCCTAAGAGAGATGTGGAGCATGAGATCTAGCTATTTTGAGACTCCCCATTGCCAAATATTGGGTTGTACATGAAGTATGCTATAGAAACAAGTGAGGCAAAGAAATAGTTGCAACAACAATTGGAATAGGGTGTTATTCGAATGAGTACATCACCATGTGAGACACCCTTCATCATTGTGCCAAAGAAGAATGGGACCTCACACATGTGTATAGATTAAACAACATTGAATAAAATCATGCTCAATAAGAGATACTCCGTGCCCTAGATAGAAGATCTGCTAGATCAGTTGCAACAAACAAATTATTTCACTAAGCTAGACTCAAAGTCTCGATATCACCAGATTCTAGTCAAAGAACAAGATACATGGAAGACCAGCCTCAAAAACAGGCAAGGTTTGTATGAGTTGTTAGTTATGCCATTCATCCTGTATAATGCAACAACTAAATTAATGACATTAATGAATTATGTATTCGGCCATTTTATAGATTCATTTGTTATTGTTTATTTGGATGATAAGAATAATTAACATTTGATGTAGGTGCTAGAAATATTGAAGCACCACGAGCTCCTAGAAAATCGTAAGAAGTGTGAGTTTGCACAAGAGTCCTTGATGTATGTGGGATTTGTGATTGGTTGAAGAGAATTAAAGATAGATCCTTCAAATATGGAGGTCATCATGAAATGGTTGGTGACTACAAGGCCACCAACATCAAAGATTATAGCTTTAGGGACTCTTATTCACATATATCCATTCACCGATGATGCATACAGAGATGAATGTTTAGAAGATGATGGTTTAATAGGTTATGAGAGTACCAAAAAACTCATCCATGTGATATTCTATAAATGAGACATATTTTTATTGTCATACATTTTCACATTAAATCTCATGGGTAGAGATCTTAAGGCCTTTTGAACAATGATATATTTTTTAAAAACTTCAAAGACTCCTCTAATCATATTGGTTACTTCATCAATTCTAATAAATTATTCTTCCACACATTCTTCTCTATGTATTTTTAAGATTTCAAAATTCATTTTTAGGGTTTGAAGTTTTTCCTTTTTAACTCTATCATCTCCTTCATGACTTTGATTGAGATTGACCCATACTTCATTAGCAGACTTTTAGTACATAATTTTTATGATTTCAGACTCACTAAGCACAAAGAGAATGAAAGTCTTGGTTTTAGCATTATTTTCATAGAGGCTTTTTATATCAACATTAGTGCTAGGGACATTAGGGACATCATAATCTACTAAAATAGAACTGTAAACATCTACTCTGGAGGACATAAGATAAGCTTCCAACTCAACTTTCCATAAGGCACAGTTTGTACCATGAAAGAGTGGTATATTGCTTGGGTAGGTACCTTGACTCTCTTGCCAAGACATATTCTTGATGAATCTACCTTTGAGTGGTTAGAATGTTCATGAAAGAACTTTTTTCTAATAACAATTATTATAATAAGGAATTACTCACACTAGGGGTGAATCATTAACAGTGGAATTCATAAAACATTAAGTGCAAACCTTCAATTATTTTCCCTATTGTTAGTTATTTGAGAGAGCATTCATACTACAATAAACATGAATAGAAATATAAGATATTCAAATACCGTAACTGAACAACATACACACAAAATGACAAGGGTATTTTTATGTGAAAATGAGTGTGAGAAAGCCACTAATATGTTTTTTATTATGATGTAATTTTTCAGCACCCACCGTTAATTACATGTGAATTTTTTTCAGAGGAGGCTCCAATTACCCTTCCAAAAATAAGAAAGATTACAACTTTCCAAGAGGCACCATCCTCTTATGAATGTAGGAAACTACCTTCTCTAGCCATTGTTCTTCCTTTCATACAATTTTCAAATTGAAAATAGAGGATAATAAATTTAGACAAAAACATATATATTGTATAATGCAGTACCAAGTCCTTCCATTCAGCTCTACAACTCTCCTTTGAAGGCTAATCCCTGTTGCTCAACTACCTCTACTCACCACCATATTCTTCACCCTATCTCTCTTACACTCTCATAATGTTGAACAATTAAAATCACACAAATTCTACTTTCACTTCCTTTGTTTAATTACTCACCACATTGTTGTTCCTCTGTAGCACTAGGAATGCATGGCTTGCCATACTATACTCATACATGGGAGAAGAGTTAATGCAAATAAAGGGTTGTGGATTGTTTTTTATGTTGAGAATTAAGTCAGATTCAAACTATTGAATCAAATAGCTCCTCCATTAATAACTACATGTACTCACAACATGGCTCTTCTTTTTTTCTCTTCAAGGGTCATAGGAGAAGAGGAGAATAATATGACAAACACTCATTTTCATTTAATTCATGATAGTCTTCAATGAAGCTTAGGGATGACCAAGAGTGTTTCACAACGGGCTACATTAAATTGCTCCTGTGCGTAGTGGTCCTTCACTACCTTGAATGAGTGCTCTGAACAATTGTATTTACTTGCATTCTTAATTCCCATATGTCAAGTCATTTATCTAAATCCTAAAGGCTTTCCATCAGCACGACTATCAATTCTGTGGACTTCGCCCTTTAGCTCCTTTTACTAGGAGCCTTATTTTTTTGACGGGCATGGGACCATATGTTGTGAGCACTGGCTAGGCCTTTAGGTGCCAAGCCCCTAAATTTTAACCCCTTCATCGAAATGAAAAAGGTTTGACACTAAGCTCAGAGCTCCCAAGCCCAACACTTTTATCTTGACACTTCTTTAAACACGATAAAGAAATTATTTGAATCTCCTCCTAGAGAGATTATATGTCACTTTGGGGTCTATGATGTTATCATTGGCAATTAAGAGACAGTGAGAGAATGAGATGTTTGTCTTTTGGCTTACTTCCTATTACATTCACTTCGCTCACAATTAACAAAGTTTCTCACTCTTGGGAGTAGGCTTAGCAATCCCATGGGGTCCTCTTTGTGTCCATAGTTGGTGCATCTAATCTCAATGATAGTATTGTTGACAATCTAATGCCAACTTTCTAAGTGCCACCAAAGTTTCAAACAATATCAATTGTCCAACATGGCTAGGATAGCTAGAAAGGATATGCAAATAAGAAGATAATGTATAAAGAATAAAAAGTGGGAGAACATGTATACATGCAAGTAAAACCAAAAAAGAGTGCATTTAGATTAGGAACTTGTGGTAAGTTGGGGCCAAGGTTTTGTCCACAATTAGAGATATTAAATGGAGTTGCCTTAGTGGCCTACCTCCTTGTGCTACCAAGCCATATAAAAGTGAATATTGTTTTACATGTCTCTTTACTGAAAATGTATGTTCATGATAGTTTTCACCTCATTGATTAAAATTTTCTACAAGTGGAATGAAGAGGAGAGTTGTAGATTGAACCACTACAGGTATTAGATCATAGAGAAATTATGCTAGAGTCATTACCTACATTAAACTGCAACTAGTAGGAGGAGGCCACCTGAGGGATGGAGGGTAAAATGCTTACTCTTAAAACTAAGATAAATATGTTAATGTCCCTAAAAGGTACTCTCCAAGTGAGTATAGTAGAGATGTTGCAATGTAGTGTTTATTTTGACCAAGCCAAATTACATAAAAGTAAAGTGAAAATAACCCTATAAAAATAAAATAATAATCAACAATGACCCATGGTATTGAGATGCCATGGTATTCCTATGGAATATAATCTATTTAAAAGTGTAATTTAAACAAACTTTCTCTTTAGATGCCAAGAAATTCCATCCTTTTGAGTGGGTGATAACTCCATCATTAAGATTGATCTAGGTTGATTTAATTTGCCCCTTTAAATAAACTATATTCCATATAAATATCATAGGTATTTAATACCTTCAGAAATTGTTATATTTATTATTATTATTTTTATTTTATTTTGACTTAATTTTTACATTACTTCACATTACACTTGTTATTTAGCTTATTTATTTGTATATATTTTAATGTAATTTAGAGGCAAAAATATCAAACATTACATATCTATTGTGCTCAAAAGAAGGCCTCTCTCCACACCATTATTAATAACATAATATATTATTATTATCAATAATTATTATATTTATTCATGTTCATTTT
>APFE031416583.1:0-14381 GCA_000404065.3 Pinus taeda | reverse complement strand
CACTTTTATGCGGAGAAAAGTTTATTTCATGTGGAGAAAAGTTCACGCACTTTTATGCAGAGAAAAGTTTATTTCATGTGGAGAAAAGTTCACGCACTTTTATGCAGAGAAAAGTTTATTTCATGTAGAAAGAAAATTTCACGCACTTTTATCTGGAGAAAAAGTTTATTTCTTGTGGAGAAAATTTCACGCACTTTCATGGTTGGTTCATGGTATTGGTCCGACAGTTTTTTTATCCTATGGTTTTGGTCCGTGGTATTGCATCCAAAAGTGTTGATCCCAAGTATTGGTTTCATGGTATTGTGTTATTATGGTTTTGGACTGTGGTATTGTGAAAGACCTAAGACTTTAAAAGGGGAAGGAGATCATTTGGCAAAGCATCATCTGAATTGTTATTGAATATCTGATAAAGTGCTAGATCTGGAATACCGTGATTGGGTTATGGTGCAGATCTGGATCTGAATAAAGAAGGAACCTGAGCGCAAGGAGAAGGATAAGTTCTATTGATGGGTCTTAATCTTTAAGCTTGAATGATAGTATTTTTTGTTCTGGGTTTAGATTTGGTGTGTGGTTACAGTTACTGTGATTTGGATACAGTTGTCAGAGAAGTGTCTACTTGATTCAGTGCTAATTGGTGAAAAGGAGATTGTTTGATGCAAAAATTCTTGATGATTGATTGATGTTCATGGATCCAGTCTGAAAAATTTATGAAACGTGGTCCCTGGAAGAAAGAGAAGGTTGTAGCCTTCTGTAGGCCAGCACCTACGTACTAGTATCTTGGCTAGTGCAAGAGCTAAGGGGGTTGTAGCTCCCTTCCAGGAGAGTCTAGAAAACGAGAGAGGGTTGTAGTTCTCTGCAGGTTGCAGCCTGCATACTGGTAAAGGACTGCACCAGTACAATTGTAAAAAGAAGTTTCTAATTGAAAGAAGATAGAGACATATTGCAGCTGGTGGTTTTCACCCACATTGGGTTTCCACCTTATATCATGGTGTTCATGTGTGTGGCTTATGTGTGATGATCTGTTCTATTTTATTTCACCTGTTTACTGTTAATATGGTTGATAATGTTCTAATGCACTCATTAAGGATCAACTAACTAAATCATAAGAAGTTGTGGAAGTAGCATATATGAATCTGAATATGGAAATGAAAAAGTATTATTGATGTGATAATACTGATTCACCCCCCTTCTCAGTATTATTTCCAACACTAATGCTCTCAACAACCAGATATATAAATTTTCCACACAAAATAAAAATAAAAATAAAGGAGGTGTTAACTCAAAACCCTTCATGCATAACCAACAAAAAATCTTATGATAAGCCCGGGATTAATTTTACTAGGCTCCTCAGAAAATATGGATTGGGATTTGGTTGGTCTATCATATCAATGCTCTCTCTCACTGAAAGGTATAGGACTATTCTTCATAAGAATGGTTGTCCTTTGATGTTGTTGTCTCATCACTCCCTCTTGCTGAGGGAGACATGCTTAATCACTCCAAACTTGACCAGGACAATCTTCTTGATAATATTGGAGCCCGTTGAAAAATTTAACTAGTGTTGATATTCATAATTGTATTTGAGTCATGATGTAATGTATTTGTCAAAAGAAAGAAAAATAAATTTTATTGTAAAAGAAATTGACTTATTAAAGCATGGGTTTCATGCTTGGGTCAATGATTTTTAGTTCAAAGCCTTCATTGTAGGCTTCTAGGGTTTATGTCAAGAGTCCTTGTTCTTGTCATCATGTAAAATACCCTTCCTGGGCTTTACCTAACAAAGAAGACATTTATTTTGATATAATTAGGTCATTTATGCATCCTCCACCAAGTCGGCCTCATCAAGGGATTTTGACCTCATGGAAGCAGTATAAATAGAGGGAGTTAGATTCATTTGGAGATACACTCACTCAAGTTTGATCTTCATAGAGAAAGAGGACGAAAAGGAGAGTGAAGCGCGGGAGAAGAATACCTAATCAAAGAAAGAGGAAAATCAAATTTCTTTTGGGCATCTCTCTCACATGTGTGAAGTCTACTAGGGTTTCTGGATAGAAGTTGGCGGTCGAAAGTTTTGAATTAGTTGCAGGACCAAAATTATGAAGCTGCAAGATGATCAAAGTTGCATACCTAGAGCTGGGCCAAAATTATGAAGCAATAGGGCCAAAATTTTGTCTTTGATGCAGTATTGATGTAGTATTGTTGAAGTATTTAAAGTTTGGAAGGACAGTTTGAGTGCTAACTTGGTGGAGGAACATCTTTTGGTCAAGTCTAAGGTCTTGGTCTACCTCAATTTGATTTACTAGTGGAAGAGTTTGACTGGGTTTTCCCCCCTTACTGAGTGCCTACATCTGGTTTCATTGACCCTCATGTTTTGATTTGGTGATTGCTTAATGAAATGAAGATAAAAGAAGAACTTAAAGAAAGTTAATAAGACTACAAGTAAAATCAACAAAAGAAATTATTTCTACCTTCATGGTTTTCTAATAGAGCCATATTTCTCTCTCCTTGTACCATGTCTTGGTACTATATCTCAAGGTGCCTCGACTTGTCATTATCTTCTCTTATGCACCTAATCAAACAATATTGCAATCAACTTCTAAAGCCACGCTGCCTCAACGCAAACTTCACGAGTTGAGATATACTCTGTTTTTGCGGTGATAAGTGCAACAGATTTCTACTTCCTGCTTGTCCAAGAAATCATAAAAAATATCAAACTAAAGCATCTTCATGAAGTACTCTTCCTGTCATATGCATTCCCTGCCTAATTAAAATATGTATATCCCTATAGCCGTACATCATTGTTTGAGTCATATCTCAAACCATAACTCGCTATGCCATGATCAATTCTACCATGTTGGTACTTCAACATATGTTGAGCTATATGCCTTGGCTCAACCATAGACTGATCTGCTTACTTCTCTTGATCCATCATCTTGGCTACTTTCAGGTTACCCTAACTGGGCAATCTTTCTGGAACAAATCTTGCCATGGCAATCCTAGTTTCTTCCTTTGCCACAGATTCTATTAAAGTGCATCCTCTATCTAGTCAAAATCCTTCACTTTGAATCTAGAGATCAACTCCATCTAAAGCTAAAACAAGGGTTCTTGAGGAAGCCTTGACTGCTCCCTCTAAAGAAAATCTTTTCGGTCAATGCTACTCCCTCTGACACATGGGTTCTTCAATTTTCATCAGAAAACAAATCATATAGGATCAACCTTGATCCATTAAGTCTGAGGAGCTTGTACAAAGCCTTCTTTCTGCTTACAAGTATAAAACTTCTTCATGTACCTCACAAGATTGAGGTAGCTTTTATGTACACTTCTTCTTTCATCGAGGAAGACAATCTCTACATCCATCTGATGTAATTTTCAATAGAAATCATAAAAATAATAAACTTTTAACATAAGTGTACCTAACAAGATGTCCCTTCATAGTCTTCTCACTCTTGCTAAGGTAATCCTTCGCTTTGTACTTATCTCAATTTTCCATTTACCGCATGCTTCATCTTGGAAGTCACCACTGACTTCTTTTTGGCATAGATCAAGACATACTCCAATTTCGCTAATCTGACTGCTGCCTCTTTAGCTTAGATCTAGTACAATATCTCTCAACACAAATCCTTATTTCTGGGAGAGTCCTCTTGTCACAACTTTTCTTTGTTCTTCAATCTAATACCAAAGCCTTGGTAGCCTTCATTATGTACTTGCAATCTTCATTAGGAGGCCATGGAAGAACAATTACAACCAAGCAAAGGATTTAAAGACAAGAGACTAAATAATAGTACAACAACAATAATAGTTGTAATCAACGAAGAGAGATATAAAATACTTATCTTTGAGAAGAATGTCAACTCCCTCTTGATATTTTGTCTTCTTGCATCCATCTACAACTTATCAACTTCATCCACATCATCATCATGATGTCATTCCTTTCTTGCAAGAGCTAGGGTTTCTACTTTCAACATAAACCTTCAATCCTAGGGTTTTGTCCATAAATCCTAGGGATTTTTTGTCCAAACCCTTTTTGCTTGCTAGGGTTTACCAACCTTAGATATCCAAATGTCTAGAACCATAGCCAAGACTTTCAGCGTTCCAAACCCTAGATTTTTGCTTTCAGATCTTCTTGCAAGTCCAATAGCCTTTGGCATCTGCAAGATTTTCTTTTCATATACAAATTTTCAAATACCATAGAGTCTCAATTTCTCAAAAACATAATCAAGGATATCATATTGTGTTAAGATCAAAGATCTTCCAATGAAATGTCTTCATCAAAGGGTACATATGACAACGCCATTAGATACCGTTGCAACATTTCTAGCAACAAATTGATTTCAATCCCTTCATCCCAAGAGCCTATCAAGTTCTGCAAATGACTTATTCTTCTTAAGATGACATTGGTATTTAATCTTAAAGAGGATCTCAGCCTCTTCTTCATTGTTAGATAGTACCCTTTTATCATGCCTCCTTAAATCTTCAAAAACAAGTGTCTCAACATAATTCAATTTATTAAATGTATCTAGGTTGCATTCTACCTTAAATAAGAAACTCCAAGAAATTTTCTTTAGATTTAACAACCAATGGCTTCAATCAATTTCCTTAACTTCCTTTGGCTTAGAAAGGAACTTCAGAGATCAAATTTAAGGACTCTGTTATATAACAAAACATTTTTTGCATACTTTATATGATATGGTGACATATTCTTGTACCAAAGAGATATATTTCATACAAGACTTTAATCTAACTCATCTTTAGGATACCAAACATGTTCAATGGTGTTTCCATTGATGTCAACCCTGGGGTTTGACTTTGAATAAACACCAGCCATTGATGTAAAACTATTAATGAATGCTCTTATATTTGTCTGGATTAAATCAAGATGGAAGCTCCACTATTGGATGGCTAACCTAATTCTAAGGTTTGGGTTCTCTAGATTAAGGACACGCCCTGAACTTGTTAAAGCTTTTTTGTAGGAATTTACAGGGCAAGTTCGTCAGACAGAACACCAAAGGACACCGCTCACAAACAGATCACAGATCAATACACCAGTATTTTGGACGTGGTTAAAACCCTCAATGAGGGAAACAGTCCACGGCCTGAGCCAACGCGGTGTTGAAGCCCCGAAAATCGGGTCGACAACAAGGGGGATACCCACCCGGTCCAGACCTTGGTTGGTAGCTCCTTATCCGTTTGGTGTAGCGGGTCTGACTGGGGATGACGGGACCAGTTTCCCGACCTTGGGTGTGTGTGTGTGTGTGTAGAGTTTGAACTATGCTGATCTAAGAGGAATTTATAGCTAATCTAATTTAGACTCTTTAAACTAACTCTATGCTATTGTAATCTAGTGAGAAACAAAACATCTAATCTACACTAACCCGGCGTGTATATCTTCTATTATGCGATCTAAAAAGATTTCGAACAATAACTGGTAATAAAGATCATTCAGCTATTATAAGAATAGAAATCATTAAAGATAAACTATTTTGCATAAAAAGTTAGGCAAAACAGTTGTGAACAACATATCGCATAATAAGTTATTCATATGTCAGATACAAACAATATGACTCCACCGTACAAAAGTGCCAAATGATAACCCATACATTCATATAATGACATATAAACGACTGAAACTATAAATCACTTAAAGAACATAAGCAAGAATATGCAAGAGATAAAAGTACCATTTATGACTGATTCCACTCATAAGCTTCAAGCAACAATGATTTATCTCTCCTTGCTCTAACATCTACTAAGGGTACAGAAGTGAAACATCAGTAGCAGATATCAAATGAAAACATTAATAAACCTTGATCCATCCATTCATCAAAACCACCTCCGAGGGCGCAAAAGTGCATGTTCTGAGGATGAGTTTTTGACAAATCTCTGGACCCTTCTCTAAATGCCTGAGAAGGGTTTAAATACTGCTAACTAATTAACTTTATTACATATATTTAGGGTCCAGTTTTCAAATGACCGTCCCTCTGATAAAGCAAATTATTTCTAAAATTAAATTTGACTTTGAACTATTTCTGTATTTGCTCCTTAGTGCTGTAAGTGTGTAGCATTCGTCTGAGAAGAGTCGGTTGGTTGCCTTTCCCTTTCGTGTGTGCTATAAAAATAGAAGTAACAAGAGTTGGCACAACTTTCTGGTAAACTATAAGATATTTTAGAGAATCTCCCGCTGACTTGATGTATACTTGGTAATAACTCAAATTTCCCTTAGACTGGTTCTGCTTTTGCTATTTTGTTTTCTGTCTTTGCGGATGACTTGATGAGTTATAAGACTTTACTTTCTGAGCAATTTTCTAGATTGAAAACTGCCTTCGTTCTTCGTGGCGGGCTTTTCTGGTGTGTAAGTTTCAGGTCTTTCAGTAATCATGCTGCTTTTGTGCGCCTTTGATTCTGAGCTTCAGATGACCTATCGGTCATTAGCATCTGTTGAGCGATACTCTGGAATCTGTAGTGCTATCGTATGTGGCACCCGTTTCTGAAGAGATCTCTTCTGTGTTCTCCGAGCATTGGCGCTTTCCCCTTTTCCTTAGATGTTTCCTACAAAATTGCTCCATGTTCTTTCCTGTTTTATAGTTTGCGTAAAGGAAAAGAATAAATGGAAATAAAGATTGACATGAAAGCTTCAGATCTTGCGTGTGTATAATCATGACATTCAAAGTGAACTGACTCTTCGAAAAATGAAAAGCAGCCATTCGTACAATCATTAATTTCCTTTTTACAGGTGCGCACTTAATTCTGATTAATGGGCAGCTTTCCTTGAATACTGTGCCGAGAAAAATTCGTGCTCATCGCAGATCGCAGATTCGTGGATTTGCGTTTTAGTATTGTGGTATCGCGATATTGCGCTCATCACAGATCGCAGATCGCAGATTTGTGTTATTGTGTGCTGCTTTACGCGATGTTGCGATATGCGATGTCGCACATCGATTGTCGGAGATTTCTTAAGTTTTTTATTTAAGGGCGCTTATGGTGAATGCGATGCGATGAATTTTCGCATCGTTCCTTCGTAGTTTGTTATGCCCATAAAAGAAAACGTTTTCTTTGCTTTGCTGCGATAAAATTCTAAGGAAAAACAAAAATGTTCATGGAGATGTTTGTTTGAATTTTTTACTAAGGGTCCCCTATTTGCTTGGTGTTATTGCTAATATCAAACAAAAGAGGGGGGTTGTTGGTGACCACAACAGGTCACAAAGTATACAAAAAAAGGCTCACATCGATAGCTACCTCCATCCAGATTCTCTTCACCATCTGTCCCAAAAGATGGGGGTTCTCAACACACTCTTCATCAGATCTGTAAGGATATCTGGCAAGGAGCATGTATAGTGTTATCTTCCGGAGTCATCACATTCATGTTTGTTGGAATTGACGTTTCGAACCAACCTCTGTGGTTCATCTTCAAGAAGATGAGGATATTGAATATCTGAAAAATGTTTTCTTAAACATCAGTTTCAGGCACGATGGTATCAATAGAGCCATCATAAAATGTAGATCTAGAACTGCTTCTAGACCCCCGTCTTCCAACTCCCAAACCCTAATTGGAAAGCGACCTTGATCACTTCCAGCAAAAAGGCTTTTATAAAGTCAAATTCTCTTGTGGTAAATGTTACATTGGTGAGACAAGAAGATCCTTCAAAATTAGACTCAAAGAGCATTTTGTAGATATCAGGAAAGGGAGAATTAGATCCTCAACTCTTGCTAAATATTCATCCAAGACAAACCATCATGTGTGCATGGAAGATGTGGAAATATACGCAAAGCACTGGAGATCATGAAATGCCCCATCATTCCCCATAAATATGATCGGATTGAGGTCAACATAAGTTGGATGCCCTTGCTCACTCCAAACCACAGCCTCCAAACTAACCCTTCTACTCTAACCACCTCAACCACCTATATTCCTTAATCTACACCTTCTTCCCTTATAATATTAAAACAAATAAGTTAATTTAAATTTAAATATATCATTATATTTAAATTTACATTTCAATATATTAATATATTTAAAATGAAAATTAATTAAATATATTTAAAAGACTCATAAACCTATTAATTCAATGAAGATAAAACTTTAATAGTAATATAAATGTGTTTATATTAATCTGCATTTTCTATCCCTTAATAATATTAAAAAATAGTTAATTAAAATATATTATCTTATTATACTAATCTTTATATATTTAATTTAAATTTAAATATTCAATATATTGGAATATATAATATATTTAAAATAAAATGAGTTAAATTATATTTTAAAAAGCTCATTAAAACATTTAATCAACCTTTCATTATAATATTTAAATTAAAAACCAAGATAAACTTTTCAACTTACAATAATTAAGACCATTTAATTCAAATTATTTAATTAAATTATTAAATATATAACATGCAATATATATTGACTATCTAATTCACATATTATTTAATAATATTAATTTTTTAATATGCTTAATGATTATTTATAGGATTTATATATTTTAATATGGTTATTTTATAGATATTAACATATTTAATAATGATTATTTATAAATATTATATATAATAGATTTAAAGTATTGAAATTAATGTTTATATAAAAACATTATAATCAAAATTTAATTACGCCGTAAGGCGTTCCTTCTGAGATAAACTTTCCTGTGGTCTTTGCTGTCATCGTTATTGTCCGTCTGATTTGATGTTAGACGATTCGAATAATTGCCACCGTTGGATCAAATATCTGGTTTTCATTACTAACTTTTCACACTACCCAGCGCTTGGCATACTCAAGGAACCATTGCTTCTCTCTCATCTTCGGCAACTGCAGCAATCTGAAGGTGGAGCGTTATGGCCGTTTTGGCTAAAGGCTCAGGGAGCGTTATGGCCGTAGTGGAAATTATATGATTTTGAGGATTTTGAGCTGAAGCACTAAGGATCCGTTTTGCGATTCTAAAATGTGGCCTCCTAACGTGCCGAAGCAGCAGAATGAGGCAGAAGACCAGTCCGTTAATGATGTCTCAGAAGATCAATCCACTAATGGTGTTGAAGAATTGGCGATGGATGACTCTGGTAAGGCTCTGTGATATCCATGGTTGTATGAAGCACCCTGGATCGAATTGCATTAATAATCAGCTCTAGTTTAACCTTCCAAGCAAACACTCGAATATTGCAGTGATTCAAGATTGGTTTTTGTTGGAAAGGCATCCATTTTTGGGAGGGTTTTCCGTCGAGCTATGGTCTGTAAGCATTAGTGTGATGAAAGTTAAATTATTGCAGTGATTCAAGATTGGTTTTTATTCTATCTATTTCAGTCCAGCGCAGTGGCAGTATGTCCTCTTTTGTGGCTTTGGAGCTTCTATTTTGTTCAACAAGGTATGCTCATTCTGAATTCAGAAACTGATATTCCCTTTTGTTGGATCATGTTATTCTTTGCCTTCTCTGAATCTCCATGGATTTGTTTTGCTGGTTGTAATTTTTATTTTTACCAATTGAGAGCACATTGTGATCTTAGGGGTAATTAGGATCAGAAAGATCATTGGAATACTCAAGTATTACCGCTGAAAGAATGGGAACTTGAAGCAGCAGGAGCTGATTGCAGAGAATCGAATTATTTCTTCTGAGAAAAAAACACAAAATATATTCAACGGAGTTTTGCACTGGTGGAACCTTCGTTTTTACTATTCACAGCGCTCTGTTTTTTAATCTTAGAATGTCATGTTGAAGGCGTCACATGTATGGATGGCTCCCATTCTTTCAGTACTTTGTATTTTTATTTTACCTATGTTTCCATTAGAGATCCGTCTCTTTAATTTTGATTTCTGTGCCGTGGTCCAGCGTGCCTGCAAACTCCTGGACGGACCGTTACGCAAGCTCCCAGTGGATTGCATATTCTGAACATGCAAGTTTGAATCCGTGCAATTTCTCCGTGACTTCTGACTCCCGGCAATAGAACCCTAGGCAGCATTCGAAACTGCGGTGATCCGTAAGTTCAAAATTTGTGGGTTAAAGAATTTCTCGTTTTTTCTCATATTCTCTGCATAATCCATTTTGCTTATACATTTTCCTTATTGGTAGGTTTGGTTGTCAAACAAGCATGCGGTCAGAACAACAGTATGTCCTCCCTTCAGTCCAGCGCAGTGGCAGTATGTCCTCTTTTGTGGCTTTGGAGCTTCTGTTCTGTTCAACAAGGTATGCTCATTCTGAATTCAGAAACTGATATTCCCTTTTGTTGGATCATGTTATTCTTTGCCTTCTCTGAATCTCCATGGATTTGTTTTGCTGGTTGTAATTTTTATTTTTACCAATTGAGAGAACATTGTGATCTTAGGGGTAATTGGGATCAGAAAGATCATTGGAATACTCAAGTATTACCGCTGAAAGAATGGGAACTTGAAGCAGCGGGAGCTGATTGCAGAGAATCAGATTATTTCTTCTGAGAAAAAAACACAAAATATATAGTGTTTTCAACGGAGTTTTGCACTGGTGGAACCTTCGTTTTTACTATTCACAGCCCTCTGTTTTTTAATCTTAGAATGTCATGTTGAAGGCGTCACAGGTATGGATGGCTCCCATTCTTTCAATACTTTGTATTTTTATTTTACCTATGTTTCCATTAGAGATCCGTCTCTTTAATTTTGATTTCTGTGCCGTGGTCCAGCGTGCCTGCAAACTCCTGGATGGACCGTTACGAAAGCTCCCAGTGGATTGCATATTCTGAACATGCAAGTTTGAATCTGTGCAATTTCTCTGTGACTTTCTACTCCCGGCAATAGAACCCTAGGCAGCATTCGAAACTATGGCGATCCGTAAGTTCAAAATTTGTGGGTTCAAGAATTTCTCGTTTTTTCTCATATTCTCTGCATAATCCATTTTGCTTATACATTTTCCTTATTGGTAGGTTTGGTTGTCAAACAACGGAGAATTGTAGGGTTCGTACTACATACTGGAATAGTTATCTATTCACAATTTATAGAGAGAGATCATGTGTATGATTGTGTATTTTTATTGAAAATATATAACTATAGTTATGGTTAATTTATTGGATTTAATATTGAAAACAGTAAGGTGTTAACCGTAGAGTGGTAGGTTTGATCGTCAAACAACCGAGAATTGTAGGATTTGTAGTACATATTGGAATAGTTATCTATTCACAATTGAGAGACAGAATAGAGAATTGTAGGGTTTGCAGTACATATGGGAATAGCTATCTATTCATAATTGAGAGAAAGATTTTCACAATTTCTAAAAAGATCATGTATGATGGTGTACTTTTATTGAAAATATATAATTATAGTTATATTTAATTTATTAAATTTAATATTTTTTAACTCAAACTGGTATGATTTTATTTATTTGGTGAAAAGTTTGGACTTAAGCCATGGCAGCCAACAGTGCATTACTTCTATTTCTCTAATCAAATTTGGTATTTATTCTATCTATCTATTAGAAAATTTAAATGTTATAACTATATATTTTAATTATTACTTAAGATATTTTGAATAAAAATCCTAATTAATTTCTCGTCTTTACATTTATTTTACATATTTTGAATTAAAAACATAATTAATTTCTCTTGTTTTTAGATTATTTAGAGAAATAGGCATGGGTCAATCTCATATTCATATGACAAACTTAAATATAGAATATTGTCTTTATATTTACTTTACAAACATATTTTGAATAAAAACCATAATTAATTTCTTTTGTTTTTAAATTGTTTTGAGAAATAGATATGGGTCAATCTTATATTTATATGACAAAATTTTATGGATCTATGCTAGTTACGTCGTTTCCCTTTGAAACCAACTCACCTAACTACCACCGTGTACAGTTTTGCAACGTTCGATGAAATGTTAGACGATTAAAACAATATTGGGCGTTAGATCACCACCGACTCCTCCTACTTAATCGTAAACTGACTCGGCACATGTCAATGCTCTCGTACAAGCAATTGGCCAATTAGTTACCTAATGGTAGATAGGTCGGTGCTGTTTGTGTTCTAATTTAGGCTAGACCAGTGGTTTTTTGATAGTTGAGAGTAGGTTTAAATGTGCAAAGATTGGAATTGAAAATAAAATTATGTTCAATAGTTAAAACTATGTAATCATCCTTTATTCATCCAGAGGGCAACGGGGTTATTGGATGGTCCAGTGATAGTGATAATGTTGATAATGGCTCCCTTAAATCAAATTCAACAAAAAATTTCATTCACCATTGTTCTCTGCATATTCGATTTTGAAATGGTCCAACATTGTCTTATTCTTTAATTCCTGGCTCCAGAAAATTCTCATGAATTCTCCAAACTTATATCCTTTGTACCAAGCTGGATGCTATTCATCAACCAGGGATGTTGCAGGGGCAATGAAGGCATCCTCCGAGGGGCCATAAAACGTAGGAATTGATATAAGTGTAGCAGATGCATTCGTTATTGCTCGATGTTCCACACTTCTAAATCTACCATTGCTCACAACCTGACAAATTATTAGCATTAATAATAACATTGTCAAATTCCCATTGCTCACAACTTGATAAATTATTAGCATTAACATTAACAATAACATTGTCAAATTTCAGGAGGAAATAAAGTATTGGATCTGCTCTTGCTCTTGTTAAATACCTACAATTGATCTCCCATATTAACAACGAAAGCATTGGGTATGGGTTCTACAGCAACCCACTTTCCATTTCTGAGTACTTGCAGACCACTGACCTCGCCTTGCATTAATAGTACTTGCAGACCACTGACCTTGCCTTGCATTAAAACAGTGATGCCACGTGCATCTGAATGGCGTGGTGTGCCAATAGTAATATCTGGTTTCAGGCATGGAGGATAGTACATTATATCCATGAGTTGGGTGTGTTTTCCAAAGATTCTATCCAAGTAACTGGAATCGAGCCCTAGAGCTTCAAAAACGGCAACCAGCAGCCTTAAAATCAGCGCTATCACCTTCATAGCGTAGTTGCCTGCGATCTCTCTGTATAAAAGCATATCCAAGATAAGTACTTGTTGTTGTTGCAATATCGTTCCTCTAGAGTTTGGACTTCTTTTAGTTACCCTCTATTGAATCTGGCATGCTCGGTCTTCCACGAGCATTTCGAAGAATTCTTTGGCAATTTCCATCATGCTTTTCATGGTTCCTTCGGGTACGCCATGTTTCACTATCTGCACTCACTTAGATCAACCAGAAGATATGTGGCCATAAAAAAGAATAGTACATACCCTCATATATGAAACTTGAACTAGTCACTAGATCTTATTAACACATCAGGCTGACATTAAAAATATAGATTAAATAATCCTACAATTCTGAAAGTAATAGCCTCAAAAACTTCAGGAATAGAAAACTGATAAGAAATATTCTAGAATATCCATGGCAAGCTTAATTTGTAACATAGGGCCTTTTTGGTGTGCATAGAGGATAATCCAGAGATATTAAAATAAAAGCACTAGCAAGAGAAGGGGGACTAAAGTATGATGTACCTGGAAAAAGCCATCTTCCACGCACGCATGGCGGATTTCTTCAACTACCCTTGTTCTGTTGGGGCCATCCAGGTCCTGGAGATCCACCACCGGAATGCTCTCAGAGTAAGACACCTCAGACAGGCGGGGGCATTCACTGGGAGGCATGATATATTTATCTTGAACTTGAAGATGATTTATTCCATTGGACAACAGCTTTTCGACAGCATTCACATCCTGGGTCAGGACATCTTCCATTGTAGACGACATATTTCTTTCTCGAGTGCTGTAAAATTGGCAGTGGCACCTACCTATTGCTGTGAAAAACTAAGCTTCGATTCGCACACCAGAAATAGGATATCAGATGATGGGAAAAAGAAGAGTGAACATTTAAGTGCGTGCGTGTAGATCTCTGGAAATGAATTGAAAAGACATCCCCATGTTAAAGTTTTCAATATACACTATACAATTTTACTACTATTTTTTACTCTCTTTCTTTTAATTTTCAGAATCAAAAGAGAGGATGAATTGCATTTAATAAATAGCAAAAGAATTTAAAAGAAGAATTATAAATTCTGATTATGTCGTTCAAATTCACGGCAAGAGCCAATTGGCATCGTTGTCAATTTTCTGAATGTGCTACACATGGCTGTAGCGGTGCACAAGTTAGCCCAAGCAGTGAAGATTTCACAAGAGTTTCAGGCTTTGGAAGACAAATCAGAGTGGAAAATGAGAATCCTTACAAGGTCTGGGCCATCGCCATAATGTACAAAGTTCGGAATTTTAGGCTATATTAGTGGTTTTGTTAGGGTTTTTGAGGGGTTTCGGTGGATTTTATTTTTGTTTATTTGCTTCTTTGGATTTCTTCAAAGACCATGTAATAATCCTGTTGATGGTAGAGCTATATGCTGGTAACCGTCCCTGGGCTTGGTATTTGATGTAT
>APFE031416577.1:2800-15370 GCA_000404065.3 Pinus taeda | reverse complement strand
CCTCCAAATTCGACTTGAAAGATCTCGGTGCTGCAAACTATATTTTGGGCATGGAAATTAAAAGAGATCGGGCAAAGAGGAAGCTCTGGTTAAACCAGAGGAAGTATGTCGAGACAATACTACAGAGGTTTAATATGCGGGATATTAAATCGGTGAAGGTTCCCTATTCCTGTAGTGTGAGGTTATCTGCTGAACAATGTTCCAAGACACAAGAAGAGGAAGAGGACATTAACCGTGTTCCATATGCAAGTGCAGTCGGTAGCTTGATGTATGCCATGGTCTGTACTAGACCAGACATTGCACATGCAGTGGGAGTATTGAGCAGGTTTATGTCAAAACCAGGGAAGGAGCACTGGACAGCAGTGAAGCGGGTTTTCAGGTATTTGCGTGGCACTGGTGATTATGGTTTGTGCTACCAAGGAAGACCAGGATTGGACAGAGTGTTGGATATCCGTGGCTTTGTTGATGCAGACTGGGCTGGAGATCTGGATCAGAGAAGATCTACAAGTGGGTATGTGTTTAAACTATTTGGAGGTGTAGTCAGTTGGATGAGTAAGAAACAATCTGTAGTGGCACTATCAACTACAGAGGCAGAATACATGGCAGCCACTCATGCAAGCAAGGAAGTCGTTTGGTTGCAAAGATTGTGTTCAAGTATGGGGTTAGTACAGGGAGCTATAAGGATAGACTGTGACAGCCAAAGTGCAATTTTCTTGGCAAAGAACCCTGCTTATCATTCAAAGACAAGGCACATTGATGTTCAGTATCACTTTGTGAGGGATATGATAGAAGACAATAAGGTGTTGCTGGTAAAGGTGGACACTTTGAATAATACTGCAGATGCATTGACAAAATTTGTTAGCTCTGAGAAGTTCTCTTGGTGTAGAGAAACAATGGGCATTGCAGGGCTAAATGACTAAGCTCTCTTGTGGCCCCCTATGGAAAGAAAACAACAAGTGGGATAATGTTGGGTTGTGTTATATTCTTTCCATGACTAGCCCACATAGTTAACCAGGGAGTTAGAAGGGGGGAAGAGCCCCCCTTTCGTTTCACCAATTGCTTAGCAGGGGGAGTCACAGGGGGTTTGAGGGGTGTAGGTAACCCCACTCTATGGGTCCAGGGAAAATTCTGTTTTTGGACCCTATATTAGGTTTGGCGGACCTACCTATGGTTTTGTGCATGATCTTTCGCACATGGTTTTGGATGCAATGGTTTTCAGTCCATGGTTTTGGACGCGTTGGTTTTTTCGGTCCATGGTATTAGATGCTTCATCATGTATAAATATGTATTGTAACATTGAAAGGAATATAATGAAAAATCAAGATGGTAGTCCCGGTTTTGGGATTCAGGGGAAAATCTCTGTGTATATGTGTTTTATGTGTTATTCTCTCGCATTGTTTATTTTCTATGTTTTAGAATTCGTATGTAGGTAATTTCTATATGGGGTTAAAACCTACAGGAGGCAAGCCATCAGGGTGAGTATTTCTTTGAAAGAACTAAGGATGGTGGTGAAGTACCTTGGAGAAATATTTTTCCATATTCCAAAACAATTGTAGTTTCTTAATTTGAAAAGCATAGACAATGTGAGTAAAGGGGTTGTCTATATTGTGTTGGACTCAAATAAGGAGCAACAACATATGTGCCCAAATGAAACTAGCAAGAGAAGAGACAAGAAGATGATAGACACAACTAGAAAAAGGAGGGGTTTGTTGATGGTGCTATAAATTTGTCAACCAAGGGGGTCTTCCCGATGTGAAGTCCCAATTAGATCTCACACCATTTGAAGTAGGAGCCCCATCCGAAATATCTTCCCAACAACCATGACTTAAGATCTGCCTTAGCTGCAATGGATAACATAAGAGAATATGAACTTAAACTTTGAAATCAACAAGTTAGATGACACTGCGAAACACCAATTGCAATGTGTAAAAGAAGACTTTCACAAGGGGAGAGACACAATTGAGTCTCTGAAAGGAAGTATTAGTACTAACCTAAGAGAGAGATGCGAGAGCATGAAAATATTTGTTATTTATCTAGTGAAGTAGTTCATATAGACATAATGATCATTAAAGCAAATACACCACACATTCAACAAGATAAGTGCCAAAGCCACCGAAATAGTTCAATTTCCTTTGTACATGTAAACAAAACACATACAACAAACGTATAAAGAATAATTTTACTACATTCACGATACATGCATGAAAATATGTTGGCTCATCGAGCTTTTGATTATTAGGTGAAAGATCCAAGTACACATTTACAACAACGAGCCACTAGCTCTAATAATGCAACATTAAGTCACTTCTTACTTCTCCAAAGAATGATCTTCTCTCCTATGCTAAGCTAGAAAAACCAAGGCTATCTCTCCAAAGGCTAAGCCTCCAAAATCCATTTGCATGATTTATGAGGGTGTACTTGATCTATAAATGAGATCTAAGACAATAATAAGGTATTACAAACTTATGTGCATGGATTAGTCTATGTCATTATATGCAATGGATCGATAAGTTTGCGAAATGCACAGACCATGAAGCAATAAAACAAGACATAATAGGCAACACATACACAACAAATTTAATAAGGAGTTCACCCAATTCTCCTGGGCTACATCTTCTGGTCCAAACTTCAGTGGTGGCCTCTCTATTATGTCTTCAAGCAGAGTTTTGTTTACAACAGTGAGCTCAATTTGAGCCTCACACACAAACAGATTATGATCACAAGAGCTTCACTTGAATCCCTCAAGCTTCCTCTGAGTACACATACTCCCACACAACTCTCAATCTGCTCTAAACCCTGTCTCGTATTTGCTTTTGAATACTGCCTCCCCCCCAATGCTCTCTGTTTGTGGCTCTTTTAAAGCCAACACTACTTGTTTGTTTCATCTCTTAGGCTCTTCAGTTTGCCGGGCCTCTGTCTATTCAAATCCCTCTTCCAGCATTTCCCAAGTATGGCATAATGC
The DNA here is from genome assembly GCA_000404065.3 of Pinus taeda. Classification (NCBI taxonomy): domain Eukaryota; kingdom Viridiplantae; phylum Streptophyta; class Pinopsida; order Pinales; family Pinaceae; genus Pinus; species Pinus taeda. The sequence goes on along the minus strand of APFE031416577.1, from coordinate 12,408 downwards.
CTGAAGGGAAGGTGGCCACCAATTTCGTAATGTAAGAATGCTTGGGTCCCATTGAAATCCATCGAATTCCCCAAATGTGACTATTTTTCATAAACATAGAGAAATATGCATAACACAAGAAAAATCCACCAAAAATCATATATCGGACTTGAAAAGTCCTTAAATGTGCTTCATTTCTCTATTGGGTCCGTTCATAGATCAACAATCACATATCGGGATGGCTCAATTCCTTTGTATTTTGGAAATACACAAAAATCACGAAAATACATTGAAATGGTCCTATTACGGACTTGAAATCCTATAAAATATTGCCGATAATCCTATCGGGTCTCGATCATCAAGTTGCTTTGATCGCTCATTGCAATTTCCTCGAGCCATTGCAAGTGCCCCTACAATCCCTCGATAGCGATCCTGCGAGTTAATATGGGCCATCGATCTACGCGTTTGATTAACGGTCCATATTAACTCCACCAATCGTCGTTGCCATATATGTATACAAAGCACCGATATCGTTGTTCACGATCACTACTCTTGAGTTTATCCCACTGATCTCTACTGAAGGTAACCACCGATTGCAATTGTTGATTTGATCTAGACTATTGGTCAGCCAAATCGGATGGCTACTGTGCATCACTGGTTCCACCTCTAATTACTCTATTTTTTCATTGATTTCACGGGTTTTGGGTTGCCCAATAGTGTTTTTTTGCTCTGTTAAGGGTGTCCCTCTTTCAATGTTTAAAATCCTTTAAAGGATTTTTCGCTTTGGCATGATTTTTAATAGTTTTAAGAAGACTTAGAGGGCATTCCTAAATCCATTTGGATCACGCCTTCCCACTGAAAAAGGCTTCTGGGCCATTAAAATTTGGGTTTCATGCATCAATCAAGAGAGGATATTGCTGCCTCACTTGTCCAATCTCTATCCATTTTTCACTGCTATGTTTTGAACCTTTGAGTCCAATCCTTAGGTAGTCAACATCTCCTCTGCGCATCGTCCTCACCTTCTTGTCCAGAATTGTATCTTCTTGCAACTCATTGAGGTATTCAGGCAACAGATCATCAATGGAAGACAATTGACTTTGCTCTTCAAGATCTTCAATTAATGAAGGTTCAAACAGTCTTAAATTTTCTGCATTTACTACTGAATAGATGTGCATGTATGCTGGCAGATTAAGGCAGAAAACATTCTCACCAATTTTCTCAAGTACCTTAAAAGGTCCATACCTTATTGGCTTCATCTTCTTTCCTTCACCTTGCATTTTGTCCTTGCTGATATATAGCCATACTTGATCGCCAACTTGGAAGCTATGCTCCACCTGGTGTTTATCATGCCTTGCCTTGTATTTGGCTTGGCTCTTTTCCAGTTATTCCTACACTGCCTGGTGAATCTCTTGGATTTGTTCAATGAATTTGATTGCTTTATCCACATCACTATGTCCAGCAACTGCTATGTCTTTTTCAAAGACAAAATCCAAAGGAGACATTGGTATAAAACCAAAATAGGTCTCAAAAGTAGATCTCTGTGTAGAAGAATGTTTAGCATGGTTGTAAGCATGTTGCACATAACATAAATGTTCATCCCAAAGCTTGGGATGCTTGCTGCAATAACCCCTGAGCAACTGGATCACTATCCGGTTGACTACCTTTGTTTGGCCATCTGTATGTGGATGAAAGGCTGTGCTTTTCTTTAGTCTGGTGTCCATTAATTCCCACAGACTTGACCAAAACTTCCCAACAAAACAGGAGTCTCAATCAGATACTATTGAAGTGGGTAACCCAAAATGCACCCAGACATGCCGAAAGAACAATTTCGCTATTTGTTTAGCTGTAATCTGTTTATTACAAGGTATTAAAATACACATTTTTTTGAACCTGTACACAATAACATATAAATAGTCATGCACCTTTCTAGATTTTGGCAACCCTCCAACAAAGTCCATGGAAACACTTTCCCAAGGATGGGAAGGGACTGACAGTGGAGTGTATAAGCCTAGTTTTCTATTGCTGGGCTTGCTTTTAGCACATGTGGTACACCCTCTTACATATCTAGAAATTGTTTCATGCATTTTTGGCCAATAGCAGTATCTTTGTAGTTGTGCAATTGTTTTTCTTACACCAAAATGACCTTATATTAGAGAAGTATGTGCTTCCCTAATTATATTAATTCTCTCTGTTTATGGAATGCATAGCTTTCCCAAATGATACAAGAGTTGGTCCTTAATATAGTAATCCACTTCTTCTACCTTTTTGCCATTACTTAAAGCTGCATATACATCTTTAAAGTCTATATCTTGAGCATATTGTTCAATGTAACTTTCATGCATTACTGAGTTATGATTAAGCATAGTAGATGCATTTATGATTGGTCTGGACAACATATCTGCAACTTTATTGTGTATGCCCTTTTTATATCTGATGACTAAATGAAACTGTTGTAGGAAACCCATCCACCTATAGTGTCTTGATTGCTGCAACTTAGTTTATGAGTGTAAGTCTTGAAGTGGTTGATGATCCGTATGTATAAATGTTTCTTTGCCCATTAAGTACTATTTCCACTTTTTCACACTCTGGACTAATGCATACAATTCTTTATCATATGTAAGATAATTAACTACTGCAGAATTAAAAGTCTCATAATGGTAGCATATGGGTTTACCATGTTGCATCAACACTGCTCCCATGGCATAATCACTAGCATTTGTTTTGATCTCAAATGGTTGTTGAAGATTTGGCAATGCTAGGACTGGTGTTGTACTAATTTTTTCTTTCAAGGTGTCGAAGGCTTTCTGCTGTTTCCCTCCCCACTGAAACACCTTGTTCAATCCTGTCAAAGCATGTAAGGGAGCTGCAATTAGGGAAAAGTTAGCAATAAACTTTCTCCAATATTGTGCTGCCCCTAAGAAACTTTTAACTTCAGTAGCATACTTGGATTTAGGCCAGTTTACAATGATTGCAACCTTAGAGGGATCTATCTTCAGTTCACCACCCCCTACAATATGACATAAATAATTCAAAGATGTTTTACCAAATTCACATTTTGATAATTTAACATAGAGATTTTCCTTTTTCAAAACGTCTAGAGTCTGCTTCACATGCTTCAAATGTTCTTCCCATGTTTTACTAAACATAAGAATGTCATCCAAATATACAATTACAAAATCATCAATAAAAGGCCTGAGTACATCATTCATTACTCTCATGAAAGTGGCAGGAGTGTTATTTAAGCCAAAAGGCATAACTAGCCATTCATACAACCCTTTCTTTGTTTCGAAAGCAGTCTTCCATGCATATTGCTCTACTACTCTGACCTAATGGTAACCACTACGTAGGTCCAACTTGGAAAAGTAAACATCCTCTTTTAGCTGATCCAATAGATCATCTATGAGAGGAAGGGGATAACGATTCTTGATCGTTATTTTATTTAGTGCTCGGTAATCAATGCACATCCTCCACGAACCATCCTTCTTTCTCACCAACACTATTGGGGATCCACATGACAATGTGCTTGGTCTTATGAACCCTTTATTGAGCAACTCCTGTACCTGCTTCTTGATTTCTGCATTCTCTAAAGTGGATAACTTGTACATTCCGATATTAGGCAATTGAGCATCTTGCTGCAAATTAATATCATGTACAATTTCCATTTTTGGTGGAAAACCTTTAGGTTCTTGAAATAAGATATCATATTCTGAAACAACTGTTTCTAAGTCAACTTGTTGTTTAGCATCACAACCTTCAAATACATTGGTCTTATCAGGTTTCTTTTCCTTTACAACCATCAGTAAAAATTTCTTGCATGAATTTACAATTCTTTTCATTTTCCCTGGGTTTATGAGAGTATAATTATTCTTGAGTTTATAAGCTCTTACAGTATATTCGATTCCATCTTTAATGAGTTGATACTTATTTTTAGCTCTATAGAATATGGCTTTTCTATCATACAAGTAAGGACTTCCTAAAACAATTCCACATATATCGAAGGGAATAATATCTAACTCAACCTCATCCACAAATGCTGACCCAAAAGAAAACCTAAGTTTACATTGTCTAGTCACTTATAGTTTTGCTTTATCACATACCCAACCTAATGGATATGGCTTCTTGTGAGGTGTGGTTAGTAGTCCCAATTTCTTTACAATTGCTTCAGAAATTAAATTTACTTGTGAGCCACTATCAAACAAAGTATCAATCTTTTGATGCTTGGAAACAACTCTAATATGAAAAAGCTCATGTATTCTTCTCTCATTTTCTTCACTATCAATAGTTTGTGCAGACTTACTAGTAGATGCTTCAGATTTTTTAACTTTTATACCTGTGGTTGCAATTGTTGTTTCATCACCTGAGTCTGACCCCAAATCTTTTTGTATAGTAGCAGGAGTCTTCTTCTTCTTGCCGTCGAACTTCTTGGGTTTTAGCTCTGGATGCAAAGACCAACGATGTTCATCATCATGTCCATCCTTCTTGCAGTGAGTGCATGAAGGTTTGGCCTTTTGTACAACATTGGCCTTCCTCTCTTTCCATTTCCGCTTCCTCTTTTCCTTGTTCTTGCTTGCAGTGGGTTTTGATGATCCCCCAATCTCTGGGTTCACACTCTTGCCTCTAGCCTGTAGGTGGGTAGCCTGAATAGATACCTCATCTATGCTAGTAAGGTTAAACATGAGAATGGTATGTCTCAAATAACTATGTAGACCACCTATATACTTCAACAAAGTATCATGTGAGTCTGAAGAAATGGCTAGAATCAAAGCTCTTTTTCTAAACTCTTGAGTGTAGCTTTATACACTTTGCCCTTTTAATTGGCAAAGAGTCTGCCAACTCATCATAGCTTGCTGCATATAAGCTAGTGGATAAAATTATTTTTTAATTGCAGAAATAAATTCACTCCAGACAGAAAGAATTTTACCATGCTTCTTCAAGTCAAATTGTGTCTTGCCTTCCCACCATATCAAGGCAATTCCTCCAAGGCATAGGCTGGCCAGCTGAATCTTGCTTCTGTTTGAGTCAATATTCTGCACCTTGCAATACACATCAATCTACCTGATCCAGTTATCTAGCTTCTCTGCATTTAACTCTCCATCATATATTGGCAAATCAAATTTAACATCTAATTTAACCAAACATGTTTCCTCTGTTTAATTTCAGGGCTGTCAAGAGGTGTGTGAAGGTTTTCTTCTTTCCCTTTGCCTTTAGAATGGTCATTTAAGAGAGATTCTTCTGCTCCTTTGTCATGCTGGGAAGTTGAAGAATCTTCACTTTGACCCTTCTTAAATTCTCTATACAGTTCCTCTACCATGGCCCTCATAGTCATGTAATTGTCCATGAACTGAGAGTTTGATTCCAAGGGAATTTCTTCTGACATTTTCCTCCTAGTATAGACTCTACCAATTTCTGGGTTAGATTCAACCAATTCTCCTTTTCCTAATTTAAGCTTTGATCTAGTTATCATTCACAAACAGTCCAACACAAGCTTGTCTAACCTTAGCAACCCTAAGCTCTGATACCACTTGATCTATAAATGATATCTAAGACAATAATAAGGTATTACAGACTTATGTGCATGGATTAGTCTATGTCATTATATGCAATGGATCAATAAGATTGTGAAATGCACAGACCATGAAGCAGTAAAACAAGACATAATAGGCAACACATACACAAAAAATTTAATAAGGATTTCACCTAGTTATCTTGGGCTACATCTCCTGGTCCAACCTTCAGTGGTGGCCTCTCTATTATGTCTTCAAGAAGAGTTTTATTTACAACAGTGAGCTCAATTTGAGCCTCACACACAAACAAATTATGATCACAAGAGCTTCACTTGAATCCCTCAAGCTTCCTCTGAGTACACAGACTCCCACATAGCTCTCAATATGCTCTAAAATCTATCTCGTATTTGCTTTTGAATACTACCTCCACCCCAATGTGCTTTCTCTGTGGCTTTTTTAAAGCCAACGCTGCTTGTTCGTTTCATCTCTTCATCTCTTCAGTTTCCCGGGCCTCTGTCCATTCGAATCCCTCTTCCAGCGTTTCCCAAGTATAGCATAACACCTGAAGGGGAGGTGGGCACTAATTTTGTAACATAAGAATGCCTGGGTCCCCTTGAAATCCATCAGATTCCCCAAACGTGGTCATTTTTCATAAACATAGAGAAATGTGCATAACACAGGGAAAATCCGCCAAAACTCATATAACAGACTTAAAAAGTCCTTAAATATGCTTCATTTCTCTATCAGGTCTGTTCATAGATCGACAATCGCATATCGGGACGGCTTGATTCCTTTGTATTTCAGAAATACACAAAAATCTCGAAAATACATTGAAATGGCCCTATTACGGACTTGAAATCCTATAAAATATTGCTGATAATCCTATCGGATCCCGATCATCGGTTCACTCTGATCGCTCATCGAAATGTCCCCAGGCCATTGTAAGGCCCCTGCAATCCCCTGATAGCGATCTTGCGAGTTAATATGGGTCGTCGATTTGTGCACTTGATCGACGGTCCATATTAACTCCGCCAATCGTCATTGGTATATATGTATACAAAGCGCCGATATCGCTGTTCGTGATCGCTACTCTTGAGTTTATTCTGCCGATCTTTGCCGAAGGTAACCACCGATTGTGATCACCGATCCGATCTGGACCGTTGATCAACTAGATCAGACGACTACTGTGCATCACTGGTTCCGCCTCCAATTACTCTGTTTTTTCATTGATTTCAAGTGTTTTGGGCTGCCTGATAGTGTTTTTCTACTCTGTTAAGGCTGTCCCTCTGTCAACGTTTAAAATCCTTTAAAGGATTTTTGGCTTTGGCATGATTTTTAATAGTTTTAAGAAGACTTATAGGGCATTCCTGGACCATTTGTATCAATACTTATAACACGAGGAATGACTTCTCATATCCTCTATGACTCTCAAGTTACCCTCATGACTCTTAGACTTCTAATGTCACCATTGGACTTCTATATGACTTTTGGGCTTTTCCTAAAGAATCTTTTGTCCATATATGACTATGTGACTTTTCATATCCCACATATGACTCTTGGACTTCCACACATTACATTTTGTCCTTTCCTTTCGATAATGTAACAACCTTGGTAAAGCTTCATGTAAAAAATATAAGACCACAAATGATGAGACACATATTCCAATCTGAATGGTGGGCAAAACATCCTAGTGGGTGTTCATTTCAATTATTATGGCTAAATGAAATGAAAAAGGCTTTGGAAAGGCTATAGGCATTTATTTGGCATTTTATTTATGAAAATAAAGGAAATTAGGAGAAAAGGAAGGTGAAAGGTTGCAGGTTGCATGTGAGGAGGAAAATGAAGGAAAATAATGGAAAATGAAGAAAATATAGGCCTCATTAATAAAAAGGCTTTTAAGGACCAGTGGATAAGCTTGGTCAGTTCAGTTTTGGAGCTCTCTCATTATTCTCTCTCTCTCTCTCACTCTTGGACACTTAAATTTTTTTTGGAGTACTCTTGGAGGGTGTGGAATACTTTGAATTTTGGAGAAAGAAGGCAAAGGAAGAGCAGGAAAAGTGCAAGAGGACATCGGGATCAGCAGCTACAACGAGTTTTTTTCCAGGTACCAAGTTGCATGTATGTTTTCCTCACTAGTTTTTGCATGCATGGAATATACATGTGGTTTATTGGTCATGATCTGTCATTGGCATAGAGGATTGTCTTGATTAACAATGGATTTTCTTAGCCTTGCCATTTCCTCGATAGCCATGGTGATTGTGGATTTATTTCCTTGTTTTGTTTTGGTTGGTTCTCATGTTTCCTTAGCTTGGGTTTAGTTACTAGTTCCTGGAGGCTTGGTTGGACAAACACTTTGGAGCCCTGTAATAGCTTGGGTTGAGTTACTAGTCCTGGAGCCTTGGTTGGACAAATGCTTTGGAACCTGGTATAAGTTGTGGGTTGAGTTACTAGTCCTAGAGCCTTGGTTGGACAAACACTCTGGAGCTCGGTATAAGTTGTGGGTTGAGTTACTAGTCCTTGAGCCTTGGTTGGAACAAATTCTCTGGAGCCCTAGAAGGCTTGGATAGAGACCAAACTAATGATGGTTTTGTGATGTCTGACCATGAGGTGGAATCACAGTTTGATGGGTTGAGGTGGTTGGCCTCTAGAAGCCCTTTATGGCCTTGGATTTATGTGTTTTATGAGATCCCACATTCATGTTTGGAATATGGCACGAGGGTGAATGATTGAAGAGATATTTGGCTCAGCCATTCTATGAGCAGGTGGAATGTGGTAGTCCCATCCCGGGATTGGATTTTGCATCATCGATATAAGATTATTTCTCCTTGTATTTATATGATTATTATACTGGTTTATATGTGGATCATATGGTTGTGGTGGTATTTATGTTTCTATTATGTTAGTTATGTATATGTTTTATGACAGTAGCTATGTATGGCCCTCATCATGTTTTTACTTGTAAATGAATGAATAATGTATCTATGACCTAATGGATGAAACTGAAGCTAATTTGTTAAGGTATTAATGTCTCTTAGTGATTCTCAGATGATTATGAGACCCATATGCTTAAAACTATTGTTTACACCTATAGATTACATATTTGTGATATGTTTCATGAAATGCCTATCATGGCTAGTAGGGGTCCATCCAAGGGCTTGTTCAATTATTTGCATTTGCATCATTGTTTCATTGTTATCTTTTTGTTTTGAAGTGTCATTCAATTCTGGGTAGTGACCTAGGCTATGGGCCTGGAAAAGTGGCTCAAATCCCAGGGATGATGGCATAAAACTAAGAAAAGTAGTCCTTGGACGCTGGCATCCTTGTCATGAGAGTGTCTAGAGCCTCCTGGATGCTGTCATGCCTTGTCGTGAGAGTGTCCAGAGCCTCCTGGATGCTGTCAAGCCCATATCATGGGAGAGTCTAGGGGTTAAGTGGTCTAAAATCTCAATGGGACCCAAGGGCTAGTTAGCAGAAAGGTTGGGATGGTTCCTAGAGGTCCTATTGCTAATGTTGAAGGTTTGTATGGTGTGTGTCCACTGGTTCCACTTCCTTAACATGACTTAGGAGGTCGAATCATATCATAGTAACTTCTCATCACATTTTTACCTCACATCGTTGGTTACTTGGGTAGATGTGGGAGGAGGGTGTTACAAAGTGGTATCAGAGCGTCGTTCACCCCTCAAACTAGATGGGTGGTGTGTTGGACATGCATTAATGTCAATTTCATGTGTGTTCCTTATGCTTGTATTCCATGTGCTTGTTGCATTGCATGGTGTTGTTCATGGTTGTAGTGATGTCACCATGTGCATTGTGAAGGTTGATGGTGTTATTGTGGGATGTGTCATCATGAGTGTTTGTTTAATGTATATGCATTTGTTATGCATGTCAGTGTATATATGTTGTTATGCATGAATTATCATGGTGAAGGTTGTTGTGCATGAGTTCATTGTGTGTAATTAGGTCATCATGATGATATTGGTATGTTATTATGCCAATGTCTTGGTTGAGGTAGAGTAGGCGATGCAGACCATCAAAGTGAAGTTGCAGCAATGGACCTCGAGGCAAGAGCATGTTGTCATACAGGTTTGGATGTTGGGAATGTAGGTATGTTAGTTAATGTATTTT
>APFE031416574.1:95755-128083 GCA_000404065.3 Pinus taeda | reverse complement strand
AGTTTCTGAATGAGCTCCCCCTTTGTATAATGCCAAAGATGTATCAATCCATCCAATGCTCCTCGCCTGAGCAAATGAAAAGATTTAGGACCAGCACTTCATTCAAAATCAGACTATCAATTCATCATATATGATCCTGCACCATTAAGCATCAATGCATCTAAACCTGCAATCCTTTTCCTTTGATCAACCAACAGGATGTATCATTTAGCTACATAAGCATCATCACCAACTTCTAAACATAATGCCAACAATGCATTGTTTGAAGTATATGCTCCCCCTGAGCCAGTGCCAACCATCTCTTATCATGACCGAACCTTTCCCTGAGTCTGTTCTGCTGCCCTTTCTCCTCATCTCCATATACGCGACTCTGCATCCTGTAACTCGCGTATATACGTGACTTATCTTCATTATATCAGTGTATGCAAGATGGAATACTGAATTTCTTCACTTTCAGTATCCCCTTTGTCTGTTATGTCAGCTAACTGAGTTATGTCACACCTTTCTGTCTCTAATTCTGTCTTCTGAAACTGTGATGATGTATGGTCCTTTTGTCTTGAACTTTGAAATTTGCTCTTGCATTCCCTTGCTTTATGTCCAAGTTTGTTGCATGAATAACATCTTACATATTTCATGTTCCTTCTATTGCAATCAATTTCTTTGTGTCCATATGCATTGCAGGCAAAGCAATATCCTCTGAAGTACCTGGGATGTGATGATCTTTTGTGATGATCTTGAACCATTCTACTTCTACATCTGGCTGCAACCTGTCCAAGATTATGACATACATAGCATTCAACATTATTCGGTGGAGGAGTAAAAATCTCGTTCCTTGATTATTGATGGGGATAACCTCTCAACTCCTTGTTGATCATTTTAGATTTCTCTTTGGAGTTCCTTGCCTCACCTTCTGAACTAGATTCACCTTCAACAGATTCATGAAAGCCAAGACGAGTCTTGATACTAGGGGATCTTTGACTACCAAGAATGTCATCCAAAATCTTAGTACTATCAGATATTGTTTCCTTAGGTCTTCTTCAGCTTTTCTTCCTTCTTCCACTTGTTGCATCAATTTGATCACTTCATGTTCAAGAGCTTCTATGTTCTGCTCCTTTGATTTTCCAAGATCTTCTTTTAGAGAGAAGATCTTTGATTCAAGACTCTGAATTGTTATGCTCTGATCTTTTACTATATCCTGCAATTTCTCCCTTACCCTGGTTACTGTCTCCAATTGTTCGTTTAATTAGGTAACTTCTTCAGTTTCTGCATTCTTCTTATCATATGCCATGAGACTTCTAATTTCTTCGCTACCATTGAATGAGTCATTACTTTTAACATGGGTATAATAGCTTCTATTACCTTCTTCCAACATCTTTCCTTTGTTATGAGGGCATCTAGCAGCATAGTGACCAACTCTACCACATGAAAAGCATTTGAAAGGTAGCTTACCTTTGAATCGTCCAGTTCCCCGTTCAAGATTCTTGAAAAAATTTAGCTCTTCTTCTTCCTATGACATGTATCCTGATGCTTCGAATGCAACTTCTGATGGTCCCTCTTTTCGCATCTCAAAAGCAGTTAAGATTCCGTGAAGCTGTGACATGGTGATTTTCTACAAATTCTCCTTTTCTTCTATGGCAGACACTTTGGAATCAAATTTAGCAGACAGGGATCTCAAAACCTTTTCAACTAAGACAACTTCCTTAAATTCTTCACCCAAATCCCTCATATAGTTTACAATCTCATCCATACGCAAGAAGTAATTAGCTATGCTTTCATTACTATGCATCTTAAGATTTTCATACCGAATTCTAAGAGTTTGAAGCTTTGCTCTTTTTACCTGTTCATCTCCTTCGTAGCTTAGAATGATTTTGTCCCATATTTCCTTAGCTGATTTGTAATGCATGATCTTCATAAATTCTGATTGTGTCAAAATTCCCAATAAGACAGTAACAACTTTGGCATTGAGCTCATATTGCTTTTTCTCGGCTGCATCTGTAGGAACTGCTGATGGGAAATCGTATCCACTTTCTACGATTCCCCAAACTTTTGCTCCAAGTGATTGTAGATATGCTGTGGTTCTTATCTTCCAGTGGGTAAAGTTGCTCCCGTCAAAGACTGGTGGCCTGATATGCCTCTTTTTCTGGATTAGCCATTCTGATGGATCTTTTCCTTCAAGCGATCAAGCTTCTTCAAAAGGACCTGCTCTGATACCAATTGTTGGAAATAATACTGAGAGGTGGGGTGAATCAGTATTATCAGATCAGTAAAACGTTTTCATCTTCACACTCAGATTCACATACGCAACTTCAGTTAAGGATATACGCGTATATACGCGACTGTATTAAATGAAACAAGTGTATATGCAGCAATCTTAAGATTCGGTTAGCTTATCTTCAGTAAATGCATCAGAACATTATTAACTACATTAACAGTAAACAGGTGTAGTAAAACAGTACAGATCATCACACATAAGAAGCACACATGAACACCATGATATAAGGTGGAAACCCAATGTGGGTGAAAACCACCTGCTGCAATTCGTCTCTTTCCTCCTTTAATAAGGAACTTCTTTTACAATGTATTGGTGCATTCCTTTACCAGTACGTAGGCTACAACCTGTAGAGGGCTACAACCCTCTCTCGTTTTCCAGTTACTTCTGGAAGGGAGCTACAACCCCCTTAGCTCTTGTACTAGCGGATATACTAGTACGTAGGTGCTGACCTACAGAAGGCTGCAACCTTATTTTCTTCAGGGACCGCATTTCATCAATTTTCAGACTGGATCCATAAGTACAAAACAATCGCTGCTGCAATACAATCATCCACTTATAATTGCATCATAAATCTCTAAATCACCCCAAAACTGAATCATTGAAACCCTGTCATCAAAAACACAGAACGCAAACCAGAGCCCAGAACTCTGCAACAACCAGTAGAATCAACAGCACCCTGAAATACCAAATCTCATAATGCATACACCACTTTACTATACCAAAACCGTGTGTATACGTGCTTTCACCTCATACAACCCGCGTACAGGTCTAAAGATAATTACTTGTACCTTCGCTGTTATATCAACCCAATCCAAGCAGCACAAACCGATAACCAGCAATACTAGATCTTCGCACTTCGTCAGACATTCATTCCTTGCTCACCCTTGCACCTCTTCTTGGCCTAATGATCTTCTCCTTATATAGGTTTGGCTTCTCTCAATACCATGGTCCAAAACCATGTAGAAACAATACCATGAACCCAATACATGGGGTCGTCACTTTGGACCAAATACTATGGACCAAATACCATGGACCAAAACCATGATTTCCAACATGTACGCACCTTTACTCTTATTAACCTGTGTGTATATGCGTACGCCTATTCTTCTTCGCTAACCCGCGTATATACGCCCTTTCTTCACGGTCAACCTACGTATACCTCTTTGTTTACCTGCTGCACTGTGATTTGTCCTCTGAGTGAGTTGCCATCACCTGTATCATTCCTCTGAGTGAGTTTCCATCAAGGACAACACCTGAATCATAATGCCAACAAGTTAATGCTAGGCTCTTGAAGCACTACTACTTTTGAGGTTGTTCCCTAAAGTTACTTCACCTACATTGTATATATCAGTTTACTTTTCCTTACAAGGTTTCAAGTACACTGTCATCTAAACTTGGGGCCCAAAGTGAAGGCTATAAAGTTTGAATGATTAGTGTCAAGTTTGGTTGATTTGGTTTATAGTCGATTTTAGAGTTGGTTGTGAGTCAGTTTTCAGATTGTATTGAGTCATTTTTCACTTTTTGTTTGTTTGACTGTATTGACCAATGGATGAGGCACTTGGTCTACGGTCTTCTTGACACCTCCAAGGATTTGCCATCCCCAATAAGGCCAATGTTAGTGTCAGTATTTGCATACTTCCATCAGGGATCAAAATTTTCTCTTTGCATTTTCATTTTAGGGGTCCCATACTGACAATTTTACATCATTCCATTAGGTCATGTCAAACTGATCCACTGGTGGTTGTCCTGTCTTCAGAAAATATAAATTTTTCCCTCATAGATTATACTTGCTGACCCTTCTTCAGGTTGTCTTCAGTTACGGTTTCATAGTCAATTTGTAAACATGCTTTCATTAGGTCATAGGGCATGTTTTCATTATGTCTTAGGGTTTCATCACCAAGGTCAAGAGCCTGATTTTAAAATGTAAATAAAGGTCAGCAATGGTATGAGGATGGTAAATAAATCAAGCATGATGGCTTGTCAGTCATAGTTATTGAAATTATTATCTTTCAACCTAATGTAATTTTCACCTCAAAACCATGTTTTTGAGGTGAAAACAGAGTATTTTGAGTTTATTTGTATTTTTTTATGTAATTTTAAGTCACTATATGTAATAAATGATCCTACCTGCACCAGAGCATCTCTCCTTGTTGCAAGACAAAGAAACACTGCAAAAATTAGTCCAAGTTGAGCATTATCCACCTACGAAGACACAAAGAAGAAAAGGCATTAAAAACAGATTTTTAAAGAAGGACAAGAAGCATTAGAAAGTGGATTTTTCAAGTGAAAAATCAAAATCTACTCCTATTTAAGCTCTCATATTTCACTTTCAAAGATCATTATTCTCATTTGGAAAGCAAGGAATCAAAAAGTGAGAAGAAGAGAAAAGCTTGAGTGAGTTTAGGGCTTTGGAAGGTTGGCGCTGCGCTTCTGGAGAGTGGCATTGCACTTCTGGAGCAGTGGAGCAGTGGAGCAGTGGCGCTGCACGTTGGCAGAGTGATGCTATGTTATAGACATATTTGGGAACTGCAACCCCAATCTCATATGTCCATAAAACAAGGGCTTTTAAGCCTCTAAAAGTGTTGTTTCATACCCTAAAGGAAGAAGGTCAGCTGATTACATCATCTCCCAGAAGTTCTCCCTGAAAAACTACTTAAAACTGGTCAAAATTGGACCATACAGACTATTCAGTGCTAAGGGTGCAATTCATCTCACCTGCTACATGAAAAAAGTGCGATGCATACTAAAAAGTCCTTATGTAGGGTGCGATGAGCGAGAGCAGACAAATGGCAGAGGCAGTTGGCTAGGTGGAAACCCAGAGAATCTTCTAGAAACTACCCATTTGACACTTGCCTCTCTAAATTCACCCAGGGATGAGTAAGAGATCATGAAATATCCAAGTGGAACAAAGAACTATCAGAGAAATGACACTAATCAAAATCCCAAAAGCTGACACACCCACCTGCAAATATCTATATATGGATCCCTCATCCTAGAGATCCAAAGAGGCTGGAATTTTGTATCTTGTAAGGAAGTGTTGTTGGTTTCTCTGTGCAACATTGTATTGTTGGGTGATCTAGCTTTTCATGAGGTGAAGAGGGCTTTCATGCTGGGAGGATGGCACTAGATCAGACAACTTGGTTCTAATCCTCTCTTCTACTACTTCTATCAATAAAGCTATTTGAGTTTTCCTCCATATTCTTGTATATTTCTGAATCTTGTATTGATATATGCATTTGTATGGTTAATATACATCTAATCCTATATTGTTTATGGTTATAGATCTCTATGCTTTGATGGTATTATGTTGCTTTGGCTCTACAGGTGTTCTTTGAATCGGGACAAGGAAGTAGTGGCGAAGCTCTGTCAAAGGAGGGAGGAAACAAGCAAGGAGCCAAGCGAAAGACTGAGGTTGGTACTCTCTGCTTCTCTCTCATCTATCTCTCATAAAGGAAAACACAAGTAACTTTAGTTTGTTTGTTTCTAATATAGCTACCCATCTTAGTGGGACTAGTAGCTGTGAATGGACACTAGTTTTCTCGATAACAAAATGGCGACTCCGCTGGGGAACAAATAGTTTGTTTGCTTGTTTCTATTTGTTTTCTTTATAAACTACAGATGGAGCCTGAAGTTAAGCCAGCTAATCTTTGAACTGCTTTTGCTATGCAACTACAAAGTAGATCAATGTTTCTTCAGTTGATCTCCAGGTTAGTTTATGAACTGAACATCTGACTTGCAAACATCCTAAGTTCCCTGGTGGTAGCTCAAGTAACCTCATTAGATCAGCCCCTGTACTTTGTGTTTACTGTCTATCATTAGCTCAACATAAATCCCTGAACTTAGCTGCAAACTGTCAGTGAAAACCAAGATCATTCTTGTCCCTGTACCATTGCACTGTCTCTCATTGGAAACCTAGATGCATCGCACCTCCCATGTGTTACAGGTGAGATGCATCCCTGTTTCCCTGTGTTACAGGTGCGATGATTGAGTGAGACTGTTTATGCCTCCATATTTTGGTTTTTTCTTCATTGTCTTCAGCTTTATTCAGTAGTTTTGTTGTCTATGATCAATATATAACTATTGAAACTCTCTTCCTTTGCATTATTCAGCCTCCATTGATAAATAATTGTGAATGTTTTTTATGTATTTTTCATCATTTATAGTTCTCCTTTGCAAACAATAGCTTAATCGAACTATTTTCTTTTGATTTGAATGTGTCACAAGTGCCATTTTTCAGTCAAAGAAAAGAGCGTCGTAAAGTCTTCCTCTTTTAGATAGTCGATTACACTTTTGCCATTATATTTGATTTGAACCATAAATTCTTTGAAGTGTCGAAAGTAGTTTTCAAATCGAAATTGAAAGCATCGTCTTAATCTTCGTTTTGTTTTTTAAAACAAATTGCTGAAGTGTCGCTTTGAGAAAAGATAGTTTAGATCTGTACTTAGTTTTCTTTTTGTCATTCTCATATTAAGGAAATTGAAAAAAAATACATGCATGTGCATTTGCATTTAGAATCCATGTGGAAATTGATTTAGGATAGTGCATCTTAGTGTGTGCTCTCTGCTCTATGTTGAAAGAATTTTACTTCTCTTTCCTCAGTAGCTAGGATTTTCATTGCAAAAAGAAAGTAAACGACTCTTTATCATCTTAGATTGCATATTTAGGAATTTTATATCTACATCATGTGGTGAACCTTAAAGGAAAACTTCTTAAGAAAGATCAACTATAAAATAAACCTCAATGAACATAAAAACACTTTGGAACCTAATGCACAACATCTAAAGTCTAGGTTAGAGACGTATTCCAGCGTCATAAAGCCTGGTAACTATCATTTTCATCGTAGGTTGGGTGATTTCCCATCTTTGATATGACAAGTGCCAGCATGGACTTGTGCTCCCACGTATCGTCAAGTATATATTGGGAGGCCACAATAGGCTATATCCTTTATCCTTAAGAAGCCGTGTCTGCCGCCCTGTCGATCGCAATGCACTGATCACAACATTCAGGAAGATTGATTGTTGTACCTTAAAAAGTATTATGTAGTTTTGCGATTGGTTTGGTAATCCCTCTGTTTATATTTCCAGAGTATTCACTTTTGTTCCTTTTCAGAATCCTTAAAAGAAGAGGTCCATCTGAGCACTTGTCACTTCAGTCTCATAAAAAATCAAAGGCAACTAGAGTCATCTTTAGATTTTTCTCGACTCTTAAAAATTGAAAAAGCAAGTTGTGTCAAAGCGTCATAAAATTCATTTAATACAGAATCAGATTTTCCCCTTTTTATTTTGAGTTGATAAAGTAATCCGCAATCGTGGAAGAAAGTCAATCAAAACCCCATCATTCACGAAGACTAACAAGTCAATTGTCTTTCACTCTAGAAACGAAACCATTCCAGGCCAGGCGATCTCATTAACGGGGTCAAATTCTCCTGGTTTATTTGAAACTTGTGTTTCAACATCCTCGGAGACACCAGTTACTCCAAATATTTATGGTATCCCTACCCTCCGCAGTTACAAGAGGACATTAGAACTGATCCTAGTGTAACGATAAACACTTCTATTCCTGAGCCAGCTCCATCTAGGGCTGATTCGGAAGGTGTCACCCCTCTAACATCTTTTGCTGTAGATTTTGTACCTTCTTTAGCACCAGAAATATTTTACAGACTTGATGGTCTACCTCTTCCACCTGGACTGATTGCTATAGAAGAGATTGTGGAGGATCTTCCATCCAATACTCCATTGCCTTTTGGAACTAGGATCCACCTATATCCTTCTACTACAGGAGTTAGTCATCCTTCATCGCAAGTACCTGTAGAATCGCTAAGAAGTCTTTTGGATAGACACGATATGTCTGAACAACCATCGACATCGAACCTCCTGCTGCTACTCCGACGATGTTCGCTGGTATACCATCTATCCCAACTAGTTCTCAACCACTAGATGGAGTCCACTCAGGGACTGTTTCAACAATATGATCTGTTCCTATTTGTTCATCTAGAACCTTATCTGGAATCTCTTATGCTGAGTCTCAGCAAATTGATCCTTCGTAATAGTATCAATTTGGGCAGTCCAATCTCCAAAGGCCAATTTTCTCTTTGAACACTGGATTGCCACCATATGGGGGGTAGTATGCCTTTTCATTGTTCCCTCTAAGAGAACAGCCATATGAGAGTTCACAACAGAATTTTGGTCAGGTTGGAATCACATCCAGTGGTTGGGTACTAATACTACCTCAACAACCAAGAGTTGTATATTCTATACAACCAAATCAACATGTGTCAAATATCCCCACTACACCGGCTATTGTGACGGTGTTACAAGTACAAGCGCTACCCATTGTATGTCAACCTCCTGTCTCTCATGTCATAATAGAATAGCCTCTCGTCTCCACAACTCAATCACAACCACTGATTAGTGGATCCTTAACTGAAGCGATTTAGGCTCAAACAGGTACTATAACCCCTCATCTTGGTCAAACATCTAGTATTGGGCAACAACAAATGGTCTCACACCCATGGCTAGTGCAATATCAACAACCACAATTTCAGCAAGCTTACCAAGGACCTGAGCAACAAAGCTTTGCAGGTAATGGGTAGCCGTATATTCAAATAGTCACGAACAATCATATTATAATGGTTATGCCCAACAACCTTATCAAATTTATCAGCATCAAATACATTATGCTAGTATGCAAAGACCCGTGGCTCAGGCAATCCCATCTTATCCCAGGAATGCTTCACCAAACCTGAATCAATAGTTGTCTTTCATAGCAACTTTAGAATTACCAGATCTGAATTAGCTAACAAATGATCCAATTGCTTACACCCCTTGGTGGCCAACGATTCCTCATAAACTTCCGTTAGATATTCCTAAATTCAATGGAAATTCGGGTGAAGATCCATCGAATCATGTGATGACGTTTCATTTGTGGTGTTCGTCCAACACTCTCGATGATGATTCGATTAGGCTTCACCTTTTTCAGTGAATGTTAACTGGTCCGGTAGCAAAATGGTACATTGAATTTCCTAGAGCTTCATTCAATAACTTCAGCGCCCTCGCCACCACCTTTTTAAACCCATTTTCAATTACCCATAAGGTACGAAATAGGAATGAAACTTCTTACCAATTTTAAGCAGACGACGACCACTCACATATCTGATCATATTCATGAATGGCGGTGTTGTCATCGAATGGTCAAGACATATGTTCCTGATCAGCTGTTAGCTGAATGGTTTATTAAGTCATTGTTACCTTCTATCACAGAAGATGTGGTCAAGGGAGGAGTTGTCACTGAAGAGAAAGTCATTGCTCGTGCACAATATCTAGACTTGATCTATACTCAGTCTGGCACGCTCTATGACAAAATTCCTGATGCTCCTAGACCCAAGTTTTCTGTTCCTCCTCCTCCTAAATCAAACAGGGACTCTCATGCTAGCGATGGTGTGATTGGCGCCTCAAGTACGCAAACCATGAAGGCCCCATCTGGTAAAGCCCTTGCAGTTTCTAGTAAAAAGGCAAATGACAAACTTCTTGCCTTGGAGGTTAATGTCGTGCCAACCGAAAAAGGCAAAGAACCAAAGAAACCAGGGGGCAAGAAGAAAGGGAAAAGCAAAAAGAAGAAACAGGATGATTCGTCTCCCGAAAAATCTTCTGAAAACCCTTCTGGGAAAAAGAAACCTAATCAGCCATGTCACATATGTGATGAAGACCATTAGACGAGAGATTGTCCACATAAAGCTGAGATTAAGAAGTTCTTTAAGAGTTCAAAAACCTCAGCGATATTAACAAACCCGTTTCCAAACCTAGAAACCAATCTGGTTTCTAGCGAAAACGCTTCCCCATCCCAAGTGCTTATGTTGTCCATTTCAAAACAAAAAAATGATGCTTTGATATCAACAAGGAATAAAGATTACGAGAATCCACATAGGTCAAACAACAAGGCTACTGATCAACCTAGCAGTTTGACAACAACTTCAACCAAAGTTGTGCCACCCATCATTCCTAAGCTAACGATAAACCCGCCAAAGGGAATAGCACACAAATCGACATTTAATCCTCATGCTCAAGTAGCACAAAATTATAATATTGTAGAGGATCTGGCCCAATTGCCATCTTCTATGTCGACACTTGAAGTACTACAAAATTGCCCCTCCCAAAAGCAGGCTCTATTATCAGCAATAGGTGGGATTGACCTAATGAACTCCAATCTTGTGGCCTTTAATCATAAAGGATATGAACCTCAGTTACCAACTCAACTCGCCTTCCTCATCCAAGTGAAATCCCTCAACAAAACTGTTCATCGAACAATTATTGATGAGGGGGCATCTACATGCATTATGTCAATGAGTTGC
The DNA here is from genome assembly GCA_000404065.3 of Pinus taeda. NCBI lineage: Eukaryota > Viridiplantae > Streptophyta > Pinopsida > Pinales > Pinaceae > Pinus > Pinus taeda. Next base: position 117,464 of record APFE031416574.1, on the reverse strand, counting down.
TGGAAAACTTTAGGCTCACTACCCTTGTCGCGATCATCAACGACATTAAAAGCATTCGATGGATGAACATACACCACGTATAGGATCTTAATTAACTTGCAAGTTGAACTGGGGGACAAGACAGTAGAAATTGGCGTTGAAGTTATCGATGGAAACCTCGATTACAATATCCTACTGGGAAGGCCCTAGATTATGCTATGGCTGCAATTGTGTCAACATAATTTAGAAAGATTGCATTTCCTTGTCAAGGAGGAATTATAATTGTTGATCAACAAACCTTCCTCCCTAATGGTTCACAAGTTACGGGAAGCATTCTAATGATCCATGGAAGCTCTCAATTGCTTCAAAATATCAAAGTAGACCTCCTAAAAGACCCTACCTTAATGGGTACTTTTTCCCTACCACCTCCGAGTAATCTAGTGGAAGTGGCCATGGTGGAAGCCTGTAATATGATATCTTTTATATCTACAAAGATTCAGAAGACTCTCGAAAATTTTGTTAGCATGGATCATTGCCAGCTATTGCCTCCAAGCCCAATAGAAATATTGTAGCAATCAATTTTCTTGGCCTGGGGGGCAAACCCAAATCAACGCTCATCAATTGTTTGGATAGATAAGTCTAAGGAATGTGGAACCTCTTTAGATCCTTGGTCGCATGTACATTCTACAGACGAAGGTATTATTCAGTCAATGATGATAGGAGAGGCACCATGAGAATATTACCACCATCGTTCCCATCTTCTGAATTACCATGAACATTATTCCTGTGACCTTAATCATCCTTTAGTTTTTGATTTTCTATCAAATATTGTAAATATAGTGGATTCCAAGTGAAATTGGTATCTCTTGAACCTTCATTCCATCCACCTAATTGCCATGAGTATTCTGGTGAATGTAATGAATCTTGGGGGGCATGCACATAGTTGTAAAGATAAGTTTCCTTGTAGGTTATGTGATTCATCTATCACACCATTCACCTTTTTCTATTATGGATGAAGTTGTCCTGCTTCACCGCAATGATTTCCATCTAGTTACAAGAAACTCTCATTTTCATCATGCTGGGGGCATGCAAACCACATGAGCAGGTTTACGCGAAGTTCAAGCTCATTAAAAATAAACCTAGCAATGAGAATATGTTCCCCTAGAGTTCAAGCTCATTAAAAAATGAATCCCACGAGTAATGTTTTTGCAAAGTTCAAGCTCGTTAAAAAATAGACCTAGTTATGAGCATATGTTCCCCCAGAGTTTAAGCTCATTAAAAAATGAACCCACTTCTGATAAATAACCTTTGTGATCACATTACTATTAGCTTTTGAACCTTGGTCGTGTTCGTACCATCACCTCCACTTTTTAGCCGATCATATACCTCCACGTGATTGTTTACCCTTTTGAGGAACAACTGCGACGAGTGATTCTGTTAGCCATCTTCTTTACACTTCTGTGATTGAAAAGTTCCAAACCTTACCTGGAACCAGCTACTACTCGAAAATATCACTTGTTCCTCAAAAACGAGTCTCTTTTAAGGTCTTTTTAGACTCGTAAAATATAAAAAAATTCTCGAGCAATTGGCCTCTCCAGCTCATTAAAGTGATTGGAAGTGTCATCCCTCTTGTATTTTAATCATTTTGGACCTGAGGGGTGATTACACGAAAAGATCGAGTGCTTTTCTTTTTCGGCTCATTAAAGTGATCAGAATATTCATCCCTTTCGTATTATTTTATACTTTTTCAGACTTAAGGAATTATACTATGAAAAAGGATTACTGGAGTTTCCTTTTCGTCTCTTTTCAGACTCTCTAAAATTGAAAAGGACTAAGTTATCTTTGTTGTTAAACTTGTTAAAACGATAGTGACAAACTTGTCCATTATAGACAAGAGCGAGTTTCACTATCGCTAGGCTCGCTAAAACATAGAAACAGGTTTGTCCGAAGGGCAGATTATAGAACAAGCATATGTTATCCTCCTCAAGCTTGACAAAAACAAAGAGGTACTGGTCAGCAATGACTGGGGAAAAATTGGGAAGAAAACTTGAAGAACTTCATTGGTAGCAGGTCGCTCTTGAACATGACACTTTCACTCCATCACCATGATTGAGTCGGCTTGGGTTATTCCATTCACCGGTCACATCACCATTGGTCTTTCGTACCATCCATTTTTGGGGTTTACGCTACCAATCCATTTCAATGTTGCTGATATGTTTAAGAGAAGTCGCTCAGAGAATTCACCAACCCAGCTAACATCTCATCCGCTGCAATACCTTCACACTTCATTCTTTCATGACTGCCACCCTAAACCTTGTATCATTAGATCGTTTTCACCTCCACAAAATCATTTTCTCTATTTCATGTCATAGATGTGGGATTCGTTAAGGCCCTCCTACAACGGGTCACTTCTTGTCGACATCAGCTCATTATCCAAGAAGTTGACATAGGAACAACCCTTTCAATACTTTGAAGCTTGCATGCCTCAATGGAAAGTTTCTCACTTCGAGCGACAGGTTTACATCAATGACCTTTGACCGGAAGATTTTGCGTGGTGTTTGACATCGACTCATGTATTCGCACCACGTGAATTGTACTGCAGTATCTTGAGGGTCATTATCATTATCAGTTATTCTTCTCGTGCCTATTAACAACTTACATCATTGGCTGGTAATCAGGCGATGTCTTTCCATGTTCGACATCAGAGCATCTTTTCACATCGATCGACTTGTACATTAGGCAAAGATTGAACGAGTTTGAAGACCCTGGATCTAGTTTCATCCATATGGACTACGATATATTTAGGAAAATAAATACGTCAAATGTACATCATAGCTGCACAGATAATCATCCAAGCCAAAGGATGATGGCTCTACCAAAATCATCAGTCTGTCACACAGACAGTTGCCTGTCATATGTACATGAAAATGAATTTATAAAGTTGAGCATGGGAATTCCCACCTCAGCTAGATCATGAAAATATTATGAAGATAATGTATTGTATTGTATCTTATTATAGGTCACCTTCCAGTTCGAAAAACCTCGGATCCTCATGATAAAGCATTTCGCCCAACATTAGAAGATTTATGACTCACACTTTAGGGGGAAACTGTTATAGACATATTTGGGCACTGTAACCCCAATCTCATATGTCCATAAACAAGTGTTGTTTCATACCCTAAAGGAACAAGGTTAGCTGATTACATCATCTCCTAGAAGTTCTCCCTGAAAAACTACTCAGAACTGGTCAAAACTAGACCATACAGACTGCTCAATGCTAAGGGTGCAATGCATCTCACCTGCTACATGCAAAAAGTGTGATGCATACTAAAAATCCCTTTTGTAGGGTGTGATGAGTGAGAGAAGGCAAATGGGAGAGGCAGTTGGCTAGGTGGAAACCTAGAGAATCTTCTAGAAACTACCCATTTGATACTTGCCTCTCTGAATTCACCCAGGGATGAGTAAGAGATCATGAAATCACCAAATGGAACCAAGAACTATTAAAGAAATGACACTAATCAAAATCCCAGAAGCTGACTCACCCACTTGCAAATATCTATATATGGATCCCTCATCCTAGAGATCCAAAGAGGCTGGAATTTTGTATTTTGTAAGGAAGCGCTATTGGTTTCTCTGTGCAACATTGTGTTGTTGGGTGATCTAGCTTTTCATGACGTGAAGAGGGCTTTCATACTGGGAGGATGGCGTTGGATTAGATAGCTTGGTTGTAATCCTCTCTTCTACTACTTCTATCAATAAAGCTATTTGATTTTTCCTCCATATTCTTGTATATTTATGAATCTTACATTGATATATGCATTTGTATGGTTAATATGCATCTGGTCCTATATTGTTTATGGTTATAGATCTCTATGCTTTGATGGTATTATGTTTCTTTGACTCTACAGGTGTTCTTTGAAGTGGGACAAGTAAGGAAGGAGTGGTGAAGCAGTTTCAAAGGAGGGAGGAAACAAGCAAGGAGCCAAGCAAAAAACTGAGGTTGGTACTCTCTACTTCTCTCTCATCTATCTCTCATAAAGGAAAACACAAGTAACTTTAGTTTGTTTGTTCCTAAGATAACTACTCGTCTTAGTGGGACCAACAGCTCTGAATGGACACTAGTTTTCCTGATAACATGTTGCGCTTCTTAGATAGGCATGTTGGCGCTACGTGTTGAGCCCAGCGCTGGGTGTTTGGAAAAATTCTGTAGTGTTATTTTACACTGGCGCTGTGCTTCTAGGGTGGCGTTGTGCTTCTGTGCAGTGGTGCTGTGCATTGTGCAAGAGGGCTAGAAAACCCTCAAACTTTCAGGAAAACTCTAAATTTCTCTCTCTTTCCATCATTACAAGTAAGCTGACATCCCTCACTTCAATTTTGGTTTGAAAATCAAACTTATAATCATCATTTTCCATGTTAAATATGAAACCCTAAAAATCTCCCTAGTGGTGCCTAAAACCCTAAAACCCTCATTGTTCATCTTGTCACCTATCGCAATAGCTCTAAATTCCCCTATCCTTATTTCCTTATCCCCTTATCCCTATTCCATAAGGTCCCTATTCCTATTTATCCCTCTTCCCCAAGGGCAATTTACCAAACAAAACAAACCCTCCCTCTCATTTCCTACTCCCTCATTCATTTTTAGCCCATAAAGTCATTCCCCATCCCCTCACTCTTAGAAAACTCTCACTCATTCCCTTCATACAATCTCCAGCCTTACAAACGTTGACCAAGAAGACCAAGACAATGAGGAAGAGAACACAGGTAGTGACACCTCAGTGTTGAGTGATAAAAGGTGTCTTTTTAACTCCTAATTATCTTCACATTAATTGTCAACCCAGGGACGATTTTTTATTTCAAGAGTGTACTCAGTATGAGGTGGTCACTTGCTCAAGAGTAATGTTTTGCAGTATAGTGCTTAAAATGGAAAAGTAAATGAATGTTGGAAAAAAAATCTAATTGTAATGGTAAGAAAATTAAATACTATGCAACTAAATCATTTAATCAAACAATCATCAGTTGAGGACTCAGTAATGATAAATCTCTCCCCTGTAAACTGATGCAAATGAAAATCAATCATAGGCTAGATCTCCAATCTGAGAACTTAAACAAATATAGTCAATGTTCTTTACATTTGTTGATCTTTCAATCCACACTAAAGCAATTAACTGGAAATGATAAATCAATAATGTTGATAACAGAAATGGAATAAACATGCTACCACAATAATACTTAAAAGAACAACCAAATACTTGCATGAAAGAAATGAACAACAAAGCTTATTTAGTAGGAATGAAAAAAAAAGTTATTTCAATAGAAATGAACAACAATCTGTAGTGAACATCAAAGTCTGAAATGAACAACGACGTTTTATATTTGAAATGAACAACATAACAATATAAGTTGAAAGGGATAATAATCTTTGTTATGATGAAAGGAACGACCACATGATTCAATCATATCTTAAGCAATAAAACAATTTCATAAAATATTGGAACAACACACTGTAAAAACATGAAACTGTAAAGCAATGCGATTCAAAGAAATAAGAATTAAATCAAACCATCACACAACTGGAACTATAAAGTAATGGTACAAATAGCCAATGGAACCACCACGGTTGGGCCCTTAGCCACTAGTGAAGCACCACTGGATTACTTCAGAAGATGCAAAGGAACTGCAACTGTTTTTATATGTTAATCATTTTATAAATATTATAGTAGTTTCATTCCCTGCTTCAGCAACGAGAGTCAACAATAACAGTTACAATTTTTCCATAGTAATTCTCCCATTCCTCCTATCCTACCCTATCTTTCTCTAATCTAACAATCCATCTAATTCTCTTTCTAATCATCCATCATGAATCATGAATCCCTAATTCCCCTTCTTTGATCTATGTTCTGATTTGAATACACAAAGAGAAAAGAGAAGTTACAACAGTGATGATTACAATATGATTCTCATTACAAAATTAGATTGTTTACAACAAATTGATTAGCAAGATCATCTTTGAGATATCTATCCATCAATATTCAACAGGAGTAGGTCGAATTTGGTATTGTAGCTAAGATAATTTGGAAAATAGCCACAACAACGAATCTGAGAAAAATGTCTTCAGAGAACTTTCTGTTTCTCTTAGTACAGACTGAATTTGGGAAAACTGCTTATATAAAAACTAATTTGGTCTGTTCTAGACAAAACCCATGTTTCAGATTTTCCATATTCTTCTCCATTGGCCCAAAACGTTCAATGCAAAATTTTCACTTCTTATTCCAGTGAATTTCTAAGTTGGCACATTTAATGATGAGTTGGAGATCAAATATTCAATATGGAGAATATCTTGGAGGCTAAAAATGTTGAGTAATGTTACAACCAATTTATTAATAAACCATCATTAGTAAAAATATGCATAATGATCAATTTATTAAAAATAAAGGAGAAGAAATAATATTCATCCATAAGAGCACAAATAATTATAAAATAGAATTATATGATAAATGACATGATAAAGAATGGTAGAAATGGGTGGAATAAGCATTCAAAAGTGATAATAATAATGACATATTAACAGCCCAACATACCCTCAAACTGAATATATTGCATGTCCTCATGCAACCCAAAAACTCTGCGTTAACCAAGCAATAAAAAATTGTTCATCCCAGCTCATGAAATGGATAGAACAAATGAATTCTTCATCAATTAGTGAATATTCTATTTTAGCAATCTTGATGAAGGCATAACAATTTTTACATTGACGTTCAAGTTATGTGTATATGAAGTTGTAGCAAAATATGATATAAGTAACAACAAACTTGATTAACCATTTTCTCAAAAACTACAAACCAAATTTTGTTGAAATTTTGCAAGTAGATTTCTATTATATTAATGCTTCTATGATCCAAAAATTAGATCGTTTTGATGCACGGATCATGAGATATAAGAACAATGGCTGTAGGTGAGAGTGCATGATTTCCGAAATTTTATGAACTAATTTAACTTTAAATTATTAGGTTTGTGTATTTTAATAATACGTCTGTGTTTTCTAGAAATCACAAGAATTGAGTTCATAGTTTTTTTAAATATATGGAAATCAATTTTTGCACTGAAATTGTATGTCTTAAGAAAGTAGAAAACATCCATCATGCATAGCAATTCCTCCCCCAAACTGAAGAATTAGCATGCCTTCATGCAATGCTAAAAACCAAATTGAGGTAGTCGCTACCAGCTGTTGAATTATATGCTTGGTGTAAAACAACATGGAATAAGGGAGGTGTTGAGAATGAATAAGAATAGCAATGGACAATAAAGAATATTAATGACATGGTCATAAGAAAGAAATGAATGAAAGCAACACTACCCCAAACTGAAAGATGATGTCACTGAAAAATGGTAAAGATGTGGAATGAATGATGATAAATAATGCTCTATGGAGTTTCATGGATTTCTCCTAAATTCGTAATAAATCAGAAAATTATGTTATTTTACCTCAAGTTTTACCTCCAAAAAGAAAAATGTGGAATGACATATATGGACTGGAATTTGTTGAAGCTGAGGTAGGTAGAGTTGGTGTTGAAAGTGATGCAAAAGGTGGAAACCAAGCAAGCACATCATGTCTGAACAATTGTTCATGTTCGCGAGCCTCTTCTGTTAGTTGCAATAGTGTGGTCATGACGTAAATAGAGTTTCACCCCATACTTGTTGTTCTCCTATAAACAAATCATTATTTTGCATACAATGTTCTTGAATCCACAGTGTTAGTTTTGAATAGCAACAGATAAAATGTATGCAAAAATTTTAATCAGAAAAACTTTGTATAATACTAATATTTTGTCAAATCAACAAGTTATGGCAAAGTGTAGTAACCATATCACATGCTATCTCATAGTGCATACATTCCCCCCTCCAATTGGATAAGGGATTCCATGACCATAAGGCATATAAAAGGTGTTGTGCTGACGACAAGGAAAGGGAATGAACAATACGATAGTGAATGAAGCAGAGTATACATATCAATGATAAAACGGCAAGAGGTATGGTTATAATGAGAGCAGAGTGTGTAAACATAGTTATAAATAAGAGATAGGATACTTTGGATTGATGATAAGTTATGCAAAAAAGAAAAAGGATAGAAATATGCCAAAAAGATGCTTTGTTGATGGTATTTTAGTTGAAAATGATGCAATTGATCTGAAAACAATTTCTCATGTGTAAAGGTTCAATACAGGGAAAAAAATAAGGAAATAACTTCTCCGATAAAAATAGAGAATAAGAAAAGGGTATTATAGTAATAATTGACTATAAGATATAACTTTAATACCATAAGTAGAGCCTCTATACCTAGCAGGCATCTATAGCCTCGACAGGGTTGCTTTTTGACCCGTATGAGCTAGGATCCTCAATTTAAAAATGGAGAGTTATAGTGTTGTTCTACAGAAGAGATCAATGTGCTGGCGTGGTAACCAGATAACCACACTGCCATTCACTGGGATGTAGCAAAAGTGATCAGGCCGGCTCGTGATGAGACCTCCTATTCCAAGGATAATTTTGTTATCCAATGGATCATAACCCTGGTGTGGTGGCCATAATGGGAATGCCACTTTGTTACAACTTTATGTACATGGTAGGCTGGCTCATAATGAGACCCCCTATCCTCTATCTGTGAACAAAATTTTGTTGTTATTACACATTTTTATGATAAAAAGAGGGAATTAGTAAAATCTGGTTGAGATGAACTAGGAATAATCCTACAAGAGGAAGGAAGAGTTGATCTCGAAAATACTTCCAAAGTGTTGTTTTTTTGAAGGAACAACAAAAACACTCAAAAAAGTGTTGTTCTTTGTAGGGAACAACAAAGGAAAATACATACAAAAGTGTTGTTCAAATATATCTGACTAGAGGAGATATGATGGATATCATAAGTTATGAGTCCATTTGATATAATCAAACATTAGGTCTCCATCATTTGTCGAGAAGTCATTCAAAGGAACAAGCCATTCACCACACATAAGGGACAATTTTCTTCAAACTATCTTTCTGGGCAATAAAAGATGAATGTGAGAAAAGTGAGAGAGGTTTTTGTCCATAGTTTACTTACGAAGAAAAACCTCTTCTATTTTGTACATAGGTTTCATATTTTGGGAGAAATGTCAAAAACATCATTGGCCTTAGGAGGGTGAGTGCAACTTTGGAGTGACCTTGGTAAAATAAATTTTTCTCCTATATGATATGTGCAAATGACTTGCTTGATGAGTCAACTAATAAGCATACACAAATAGCTTTCCAATGAGCTATCATGAGCTCAATTTGGAGTTGATGAAGGCCTTAAGACATTGACTGCAACATTGCTATGCATTTTGGCAGCCTCATTCTGCTCATTTTGACCAGTTTTGGGAGATTGGACATTTGATAGAGCAAATAAACTCCAAATTGAAAAATTCAAGATGTTCTAGAAAATATACTTGACAAGATTTCCAATGAGCTATTTTTCACTCAATTTGGCTAAGGGAAAGGCCTCCAAAAGTAGGTGGAAATAGGCACTGCGTTTTTGACTAGTTTCCCCAAAAATTATTGTTCTTTTGAAAGGGAGAGCAAAAATGCAGAAGTGTTGTTCCTTTGAAAAGGAACAACAAAATGCAGAACTGTTGTTCCTTTGGAAAGGAACATTAAAATGCGGAAGTGTTGTTCCTTTCCAAAAGAACATCAAATTTCGGAAGTGATGTTCCTTTGAAAAGGCACAGCAAAATGCGGAAGTGTTGTTCCTTTGAAAAGGAACAGCAAAATGCAGAAGTGATGTTCCTTTGGAAAGGAATAGCAACAATGTGAAAATGTTGTTCCTTTCAAAGGAACAACAAAAATGCACAATCATAAAATTCAAGCATGCAAAAAGTGAATTAGTTGTTCACTGCATTGATGTTGAGGATGGGTTACAATTTGAAGGGAGAAACACCTGAACATAAAATATAAGAGAAATAAAAAAAGAAACATCATTTTATTTGAAAAGAGTATGTAGATAAATAAATTAAGTTACAACAGCTATGATGTTATATAAAAAAAAAAGATGGTCTTTTTGAAAAATGTTTTGGCAGTAGTGAGAAGACATGAATCTTCAAATAGAAATCAATTCTTCATTTCTTCTATTATGAATCCGTTGGGTAATGAGTTGGATGAAATTCCCTTGTTTCATTAAAATTTCTTTCAAGAATCGCTCGTCCATAAATTGACCTTATTTATTCTCCTAGGACCTACAAAAAAAACGAGTGTCTACCTGCAATAAAACATTAAATCATAGAGAAAGAGAGGTGATCAAGCTTCCCTAATCCAAGAATTATGCAGAAAAACAACAATTAGTTACTCTATATAAAAAATCCACGGAGAAAATAACAAAGTAAAATTTATTTGTCACTTGCGGAAGAGGAGTGGCCAATCATGCTAATCTGTAGTGTTTTAATCACAACTTCTTTGTTTTTCGTCCAAATTGAGTGATTCCAAAGCCAGATGAGAACTAATTCAAAGATAAAGAAATATTTTTTAAAAATTCAATGATATGATATGTCAATTTTACTTAGAAGAACCTGCATAACAGAGTCCTTTTTAATTACCCCACTTAGAACAACAATGGATATTTTAAGCATAGCTTCTTCGTTTGATGTCGGATTCAAATTGATTCAAATTGTAAATGAAAGTAGATTCATTTATTTATCTCCAATAGAAACAATTTTTGAGTACAAGAAGAGTTGATAGGTCAAATACTCTAAGGAACAACCAGAAAGACAGAGTTTTAAGAGTGTTGATTTACGATAGACAGTCAATACTTTTGTCATAACTTCATCATACGATATCAAAAATGAGTGATTCCAATTTATTTTTAAACTATATTCATAGGGGAATCTACCATAGAAACAAGTTTTAAAAATATGGTCATTTAGGCCTCCAAAAACCGACTGTCCCAACTCTATTTCTCAGTTACTCGCTAGACACCTTGTCAATTTTTTGGTTCTAACTTTTTTGTTTCAAATCCAAATTGAGTGATTAAAATTGGGTTGGAAAGTTGAAATCAAGGGCTACCTAGTATAGAAACAAGTTTTAAAAATATTATCATTTAGGTCTCCAAAAACTGATTGTCCCAACTTTGTTCCTAAGCTGCCCGCTAGACACCCTGTCAATGTTTTGGTTCTAACTTTTCCGTTGCAAATCCAAATTGAGTGATTCAATTTGGGTTGGAAAATAGGAATCAAGGGATACTTAGAATAGAAACAGGTTTTTAAAATATTCTCTTTTTGCCCCTCAAAACATGATTTTCTCGGTTGTGTTTTCAAAAATTTCATCAAGCCCACAAGCCAAAAAATATTATATTCAAGCATTTTTTTCAAATTGTTGATAAAAAAGAAAATGAGTTTTTGTAGAATTATTATTTCCATTATAATTCATCTACATACACAAATGAATCAAATCATTTATCACGGATGTTGATTTCCACAACGTGTTGCAACAAGAACAACTACTTTTACATAAAAAAAAATGTGTTGATTTTATTTCCTTTTTTATTTTATTTTCTACACTAAATTATTTTGATTTGAAAAATGAATATGATTACATATAAGAGTACTTCCAATGGAGACATTTTCTAAATACGGCTTCAATTATTCATATACCCAAATTTGAAATTGCATGTTAATGAATACTAGGGTATGAGAAGCCAACTTCCCTTGAAAAGATGGTGTCAAAAATTGTTGAAGTATGGAACAATGCTGCAAACAAGTGATGGAGTGAAACCAATCTTCAATATATCCTTTACATTCTTGATTTCCCATAGCCATCATATCATGAAGTTCTTGAGATTTTAAAATGGCTTGTTGATGCAAACTAAACGAAACCTCTTTTTTTTCCATAACTTCTACAATTTTTGAATTTGAAACATTTTGAATCTCATTGTAAGTTTTCTCTAATGGTGCATGTGAAATACAATGGGTGAGAAGGGTGGGTAAATTTTGTAGTTCAACACTGTAAGCATGTTGTATTAGTTTATTATGGTGAGGGTGTGGAATGAGTTGGTAGGAAATTGTGTACAGAATAGAGCATTTTGATGATGCGGATGATTAGGTTGAGTGGATGATTTTGATATGCAAGCAGGAAGTTGTGGAAGAGCTGGTGAATAATATGGAGAATGTGTTTTTGCTACAAGATGAGGGAGAGTATTCATGCAATCATAAGGTGAACCATGCCAAACTTGTAGACAATATTGGTGGTGGTTATATTGAGATTGATATGGCTGCCCTAACACATTAGTATTCCATAATGGATTATGCAAGTAAGAGAATGGAGAAGAAGTGTTTTGAACCATACCTGTAGGCCATGATTTCCATGGTTTTGACCTTGTTGCATCTTCCTCATTTCTTTGATATGCTACTTCCATCCTAGATAAGGAAGAACAACTATCTATGGGATGCTCCTTTCGGTCATGAGGGAAAAACACTTCTTTAGTTTCTTGATTTTTTTGAACCTCAAAAGCATCAAATTTTGAACTTAGAGAGCTAATAAAATTAACTTCAAAATTTTTAAATAAAACACTGATTTTAGCTCTTATGTCTCTTGCTCTTGTAGCATATTTGGAAAAGAAAGAACAAACATCTCTAGAATTCTTACCAGCCTTGGAGATTCCTCTTGAATACCTTATGCACAATTCACAAACATCATCATATGACAATTGAAAAACATCACCTTTTCCTATTAGATTTAAGAGTTATAAAAATTCATATTTGATTCCTTTAAGGAGTGTTTTTAAGATCTCTTTTTCCAAATGCTTATGCTTTGATTTTTGAAGGTTGTAATGAAATCACTCTACGTAGTCCTCCAAGCTTTCATCTTCCCCTTTTATCATATCAAAAATATCTTCATCAGCCTTGCAATAGTCTTGGTACTTCTTCAAGAATATGTTTTTCATGTCCTCCCATGTTTGTATGCAATTCCCACCTAGGCTCATGAACCATCGAAGAGCTGCTCCTTTTAAAGTAAGAGGAAACACTTTCAACCTTTGAATATTAATACAATAATCATATCCTCTACAAAGTATTTCGAACTCAAATAAGAATGTATTTGGATCTTCACTTGTCAAACCATGAAAATTTGGTAGAGAAGATGGGGGAATTATGTGCATTTGTGTCACTCCTCCTAGGTATTTGATAGGAAATTCAAAAGTAGAAATGTGAGTCATTTCTTACCATAATAGAAGATGTTCTTCATGTGTTTATTTGAGGCTCCTTCTTCAAATGTTCCTGTGAATTGGTTACTGAAATGGGTGGTACTTACGTCACCATTTAAGTGAAATCATGAGATTTGTTTTTCAAAATTTCTATTTTTTTTCTTAGTCATTCACACAAAAATTCAAACATTTATTTCTACCCTAAGTTCTTTAACAATTCTGCTGGAAAGTGAGCAAGGGAGAAAGGCTTTTACATCCTCCGTATGCAGGTTCTTACCTTCCATTTTTAATACCCAATTATTTCTTAAAAGGCACTCATCAAATGCACACTACTCCTTAGAAATGGCTACACTCTCCCTGATAATGGCGCCAAAATGTTGAGTGATAAAAGGTGTCTTTTTAACACCTAATTATCTTCACATTAATTGTCAACCCAGGGACGATTCTTTATTTCAAAAGTGTACTCAGTCTGAGGCAGTCACTTGCTCAAGAGTAATGTTTTGCAGTATAGTTCTTAAAATGCAAAAGTAAATGAATGTTGGAAACAAAATCTAATTGTAATGGCAAGAAACTTAAATACTCTGCAACTAAATCATTTACTCAAACAATCATCAGTTGAGGACTCAGTAATGATAACTCTCTCCCCTGTAAACTCATGAAAATTAAAATCAATCATAGGCAAGTTCTCCAATCTGAGAACTTAGACAGCTATAGTCAATGTTCTTTACAGATGTTGATCTTTCAATCCACGCTAAAGCAATTAACTGGAAATGATAAATCAATAATGTTGCTAATAGAAATGGAATAAACATGCTCACTACAATAATATTTAAAAGCAAAACCAAATACTTGCATGAAATAAATGAACAGAAAATCTTATTTAGTAGGAATGAATAACAAAGCTATTTCAATAGAAATGAACAACAATATGTAGTGAACATCAAAGTCTAAAATGAAAAACGAAGCTTTATATTTGAAATGAAGAACATAACAATATAAGTTGAAAAGGATAATAATCTCTGTTATGATGGAAAGGAATGGCCACGCGATTCAATCACAGCTTATGCAATAAAACAATTTCATAAAATATTGGAATAGCACGTTGTAAAAACATGAAACTGTAAAGCAAAGTAATTCAAAGAAATAAGAATTAAATCAAACCATCACAGAACTGGAACTGTAAAGTAATGGTACAAATAGCCAATGGATCCACCAGAGCCAGGCCCTTAGCCACTAGTGAAGCACCATTGGATTACTTCAGAAGATACGAAGGAACTGCAACTGTTTTTATATGTTAATCATTGCATAATTATTATAGTAGTTTCGTTCTCTACTTCAACAATGAGAGTTAACAATAACAGTTACAATGTCTCCATAGTAATTCCCTCGTTCCTCCTATCCTACCCCATCTTTCTCTAATCTAACAATCCATCTAATTCTCTTTCTAATCATCCATCATGAATCACGAATCCCTAATTCCCCCTCTCTGATCTCTGTTCTGATTTAAATACACATAGAGAAAAGAGAAGTTAAAACCATGATGATTAGAATATGATTCTCATTACAAAATTGGATTGTTTACAACAAATTGATTAGCAATATCATCTCTGAGATATCTATCCATCAGCATTCAACAGGTATAGGTCGAATTTGGTATTGCATCTGAGATAATTTGGAAAACAACCACAACAGCGAATCTAAGAAAAACGTCTTCAGAGAACCTTCTGTTTCTCTTAGTACAAGCCGAATTTGGGAAAACTGCTCATTAGAAAACTAATTTTGTCTGGTACGGACAAAAACCATGTTTTGGATTTTCTAGATTCTTCTCCATTTTCCCAAAACGTCCAATGCAAAATTGTCACTTCTTATTGCAACGAATTTCTGAGTTGGCACATTTAATGATGAGCTGGAGATCAAATCTCCAATCTGGAGAATATCTTGGAGGCTAAAAATGGTGAATAATGTTACAACCAATTTATTAATAAACCATCATTGGTAAAAACATGCATAATAATCAATTTATTAAAAATAAAGGAGAAGAAATAATATTCATCCATAAGAGCATAAATAATTATAAAATAGAATTATATGATAAATTATGATAAATGACGTGATAAAAAATGGTAGAAATGGGTGGAATAAGCGTTCAAAAGTGATTATAATAATAACATATTAATAGCCCAACACTCGGTAGATAGAGCTAGGTAGTAGGGAAAACCACACAAGGGACGTAGGATTATTAGAGAATAGCCATCAAACCTTAGGGAATTGTAGGCTTCTCAGTTGGTTGTCACATGTTTCATATATCTTGGCTGCTATGAATTCTATGAACACATAGAGAGAGTTCAATATCACCCGAAGCTCACTAGACATTTTGTAGTTCATCTTCTTCAGGACACAAAAGTGACTCTTGTAGGGGTAACATTCACAGTCTCACCCTTCATCATTTCATATGCAACCAAGATTCCTCATGTAGGGGAGAAGTGGTACAAGGCCCAGGACCTAGATGAACACTATTAGGAGCCTTATATCAAACCCTGGTACAGAAATGAGGTGAAGAGACTTTTTCCTCTTAGGTTTCTTGAAGACAAGTATGTCCCCATGATGAAAATTATGATGAAATATTTCACTTGTGAGGGCATATTTTCTGGGCTGTACACCTATCACATCATGCTTCTCATGCATTTTACTAGGGTGAGAATGTTAAACCTCCCTTATTTATTGTTTAGTAACATTGAGAAGATGGAGCATTTTGTACATAAAAAGCCATACCCTCAGCAAATGAGCAGTCTCTATCATTACTCTCTGATCAAGATAATTGTGCTTCATCATCTCAGTCTCCTCAACATCTCTTGTGAGACATTTATCACTCATGACATCTTCAAGGGTCTTCAAATTCCTCTACCAGTGTCTCAAGAAGCAGGGGACCTTCTAGCAGTGCTCAGGTGAAAATAGATGAGGAAGCAAGGAGATTAGAACTACTGAGGTGCCCGTTTACATGACATATCAAAGGGGCACAAGGAGATTATTTGCAGCCGACAAGCAAGTGTTTACTCCACAGGATGTGGAAGGGACCTTGCCCTCTTCATAAGCTCATAGGAAAATGCTAGCTCCACGGGATGTGGAAGGGGATTTTCCTTCGCTGTCAGCACAATAGGTATAGGTACAGCAGCTGCACAAAGGGAAGGAAAAGGTGTCGGAGGAAGATCTTGATGATGAGGAGGAAAGAGACTTTGATTTATCAGAGCATGATGAGCCTAAGCAGCATGATACTCAAACCATTGACTTAGAGGCTCAGGATGGAGAAGCAATCAAAGACATCATAATTCAGGAAAAGGAGGCGCAAGTCCAAGCATTGATGGACAATTTGGAAAGAGCCAAGTATGTCATCACATACTTGGAGCAAGAAAACAAGCAATTGAGTGACAAACAAGTCCTCATGGAGCTAGAAATGCTCAAGGTAAAACAACAAAGTGGCAAAGAGGCACATGTCACTTTGACTCTTGTTGAGAAAGAGATTAAAGATGATAGAGAGACTTGGCTTGAGAGAGTCAAATTTCACCTTGAGAAGTTGCTACAGAAGGCCAATAGAGACAATTAGATGATTATACACATGGCCTATCATTACAGGACTCGAAACAAGATTTGCAACATGAGAGTTAGAAATATGAAAGCTAGGCTAAGGTAGGATTTGAAAGGAATAAAGGAGGAGGATAGGCTTAGAATTCTTGTTGAAGCTTCCTTGGCTCATCAGGCACTTGATGATGGTGCTTCTCACCATTTTTGGGCAAGTGTGGAGTAAATTTTGTGATTTCTAAATTTTGAAATTTTACACACAGGAAAGCTACTGGTGGCGTTGTGCGTTCCCTAGGGGTACCCAATGGAGAAATGGTTTTCATTTTTGGATTCATAGCCATGAGGACATGCATCCTAGAGATTTTCAAAATTTGTGGGGTAGAACTTGTCCACCAAAAGGTAAAAAAACACCCTAAAAATGACCTTTCTACCACTTTTTGGACACACAGAAGTAGTCTTGGGAGAATAAATTTTTGAGGGGCCAAATGAGCTTCAAACTCAAATATTACAGGTGTTTTGAAAATTATACTTGAATACCTTTCCAATGAGCTATCATGAGCTCAATTTGGATTTCAGAAAGGCCTCTAAAAGGGACCTGAAAGTCGTGTTTCACATTAGGCCAGTGGCGCTGCGCATAGGGCAAATTTTCCACAGGGTTGCTAGTTTTCCATTTTTGACCGTGTTCATGGATTTTGTCTCATGGAGGATTATTTAACTTTTGAAAATATGACTTGGCATGTAACTATGATAGATAAATAGTGATAGAGGGTGGATTCATTGCTTTAGAAGTCAATTTGAGCTCACATGAATCAGTTTTTCACTTTTAGAGGCAAGTTGTTGAGATGCCTATATTCTTCTTTCTTGTTCAGTATTAGTTAGATTAGCTCCTAATATTGGTGATTCGACCCCTAAGGATGGGAGAAGGTTGAAATCATGTCTATATCTTCTTCTTCTTTCTCTTTGTAGAGGGTTGGACTCAATTGGATGCTCATACCTTGATTGTACACCATTTTGTAGTAGTTTAGTAGCAAATTAATAAAACTTGCAGCTATTTTTATGGGATCCATGTGGTATGGAGTTTTAGTACAGTTTCTTCTTTTATGATCATATGTTAGAATGTTTTGTATGTCTCATTAATCATTCTGTTGCTTCTTAGTGAATGTTTCCAAGTTGATAGGCAAAATTCATCACAACATTGCTCTGCTTTGGGGAAATATTCACCTTTATATGTTTTCTATAGTTTACTAAGGATCCATGGTAATCACATGCTCTTCCTAGCATCTCACCAGTCTTAAACACCTCACCCATCAAAACCCTAGAGTTCTAAAAACCTATGCCTACCTTGCCCCATTGAACACCTTGCAATTTTGACCTAATTCCCTAGCCCTAAACTGTCGAGCTCCTCCTAATCAAGCAAAACACCTTCAAAATCCAATCAAAAATTTGTGCTACTATACCTAGTCTAAAATCCTTTTCTTGATCGAGTCATATTGGCTGAGATCCTCATGGAGAGAGCCCTCTCCCAAACTAGTAGGGCTAGCTACTTGGTGAAGCATGGTTTGTGGTTACCCTGGCAGTTCCTTCCTTCAGCTTGAGGTTCAATCCGGGTGATAACACCTCCTATGAGGCATTAGAGAGGAAGCTGGTTTTTTTGAAGGAGAAATTGACTTCTCTAATGCTTCAGTATTGGGGCTAGTCATGTTCGTTATCTTGATGTATCTTGGAACTTTTACTTAATTCAAAAGCTCATTGAGCCAACACACTTTCATGCATATATCATGAATATTATAAGACTTTTCTTCAAATGTTTGCGATGTATGTTGTTTCTCATATGTACTAAGGAAATTCAACTATTTCGGTGGCTTTGATACTTATCTTGTAAAAAGTGTGTTGTATTTTCTTTAACAATCATTCCTCCCTTGTAAACTATTTCACTAGATATCAATGATTCATTGACATGTATGTGGTTGTGGCATTTTCTATATTAGTACTATTAATTGTATTTAAAGGGCCCATTTTTCTTTCCCCTTTTGGTAGAAGAACCTTGATACTTTCTGAAGCTAAACATTTCACAAGGCACACTCACTTGTTGATTTGAATATACATGTGCATTACTCTCTTGTGCTAAAATTTGTATTCAAGGAAAATATACAATAATACATGTAAATCAGGTCAATAACCTTGATGGGGCTCCTATTCCAAATGGTGTGAGGTATAATTGGGACTTCACATCAGGGAGACCCCGTGGTTCCCTAATTTCCAACACCATAAACAAAACATTAATGGCGAAACATGTTGTTGTTTATCACAATGTATATAACGTTTGAAGGCCACTACAGTTTGTCGTTTCTATATGATGTTAAATTGTTAATGGCTTTTATGGGTTACCCTTTGAATCTCCCACATTTCTTATATGTTTCATAGGTTAAAATGGCTTCAACATATCAAAAGTGAAAAAAATCCACTACCTGATTCATCATGGTTTAATTGCAATTATAGTTAAGTTTTAGTTGAGTAAGCTAGGGTTACAATGGGAGCCTTTTCTTTCAAATAACAATTTTATTAATAAACCCCAACCCAAGGAGTCCTACCCTAAGGTGTCTTTAGCCTGATGTAGAATTTGATGATTGTTAATTTATGGTATGTTCTATGCTTATAACAGTTTACTTCTTTTTCTTATTATCTTCCACAGATTAGGAATCAGATGTACATAAAGTAAAGTGGAGATAGAACATTAAACGATTGACAGAAAACAAGCCAAGACAAGAGACACAAGATGTGGCAGCTATCCAGGGAAAAACCCCACAATGTGTGGGGAAACCCTTTGATTAAATCTTATTTTATCTTCAATAATTCAGCAGAGAGAAATAGTACAATAAATCTGATTTATATCAGCAGTAGCAAACCCTAGATCAGTAGCATCAACATTAGCAGCTTCATCATCAAAACTAGGGTAGACAATATCTTACAAACCGACTGTCAGATCGGCATGATTCCACCACCAAAAGTTGCTGCTTCCAGAGGAGCTTCAAAAGAACCTACAACATAGTTCAAATGAGGAGATTTTCTAGTCCACATAGGTGATCCAGGTGGATATTGGTGGCCACCTGCCAAGTCCACCTGGACCCCCACCATTGTCTTTCTAGGCATTTTCAGTTTCCTTAATTGTAGCACAACTTACTATTTTTAGCAGTTTTTCGGGTCCCGAACTTCCGGAGCCGTTTTGAGGCCCTAAACGACGTTTTTTGGGAATCCAGGGGAAACACGGGTCCATGGAACATGGACCGTGTTGCCATTCCAACAATGATAGTGCTCGAATAGATCTTTCTAATGAGCTATTGTACGCGTCAAACGGAGATCGTATGCCAAAGTTACGACCCCGGGAAATTGATGTACCAATTTTCCAAAACGGGGCCCACAATTTGGCGTTTCATCTTCTAAGGGTCGGTTTTGGAATGTGAAGGGTTTTCCATTGTTTCTCAATAATAAATAGGCCTTCGAGACTCATTGTAACACAAGTTCGGAACAGTTCAGAGACATGTAGCCGCACATCTCTTCTCAGAGATAAGCTACCATCGTCCTAGCTGGTTTATTTCCAATTCTGGTTGTAAGCATATTTCGGTATTTTCCATTAATGAAATGAAGTGTTATTCTGCTGCATCTCTTTATTTATGGTTATCGCATCTCTGTATTTATGGTTATCTCTGTAATCTATTGCGTTCCTGTTTAAATCTGGATCAGTGGTATCAGAGCGGTCTGCTTTTTCTCGGTTTTTCTTTGCATGTCCCCGACGAGGTCAGGATATGAGTTAGGGCTTGAACTGGTCGAACCTTTGCAAGACCAGCCTCGCAAATACCGACGGCCTCCCATGGCGGATGAGAAGAAAGACGAGGGGGCAGGAGATCCTATCAAAATCTTGCTCGAAGAAGCCCTCGAGCGACAACGGAACGCGATGATGGACAGTTTTGCGTAGATCCTTCAGCAGCTACCTGGAGGTGACACATCGGCTTCCAGCAGCGACTCTAGAAACGCCACGCCCTTTAAGGTACAAGTTAATTTTGAAATCCCCATCTTCGAGGGTAAAATAGATGCAGATGCCATAGATAAATGGTTAAATCTACTAGATGGGTATCTCTCTGTTCATGAATTTTCAAGTTGGGAAAAGATTGTTTTCGCTCTTCTCAAAGCAGCCCCCCATGTCAAGGACTGGTTGGAAACCTACTGCGAGCAGAAGGATGAAAGTACAGGCTCGTTATTTTCAGCCGCACCCACATGGAATGACTTTCGAGATTCCATCAAGGAGCAGTACTACCCTGTCAAAAGCTATGAGGAAAAATACATCAAATGGACCACACTGCGGTAGGGACGAGACCAAGATGTTCCAGAGTTCACAAACATTTTTCATACCCTTCGCACACAGTTGGGTATCAAAGATTCTGAGCGGCATCTGGTGCTCAAATACCGCGGTTGCCTACATAGATACATTCAGGAAGAGATGGAGTTCTTGGACATCTCCTCACTCGGCACAGCATACCGATACGCTGTCAAAATCGAGCAAAAGTTAAAACAGAAGAAGCGAGACTTTGGATCTGCAAATCAGAAGACCAAAGGACAAAGCCAAGGCGGGGTGACCCAGGACAACCCGTCAAAGCCACAAGAAAAGAACAACACCACAAAGCGGAAGAAGGACACAGGAAAGTGGTGTGAGTTCCACAAGAGTCCCACTCATAACACAAGTGAGTGTCGGACCAAGCAGTCATTGGTGGCTGAGTTGAAGGCTTCCGAATCAGATACTGTTCCGACCCTGAGCCAGAACCCGACAAGGGGAATGGCAAAGGGAAACAGATCATTGATGCGGATCCTAGCGCCACTATTGCCACTGCCAAGATCCAGAAGAATGAGCTCGAAGAGCCAGAGGAGGGGGAACGTCTTTTCCACTCACAGATGTGGGTGAAGGGT
>APFE031416574.1:53314-92719 GCA_000404065.3 Pinus taeda | reverse complement strand
CGTCAAGGACTGGTGGGAAACCTACTGCGAGCAGAAGGATGAAAGTACAGGCTCATTATTTTCAGCTGCACCCACTTGGAATGACTTCCGGGATTCCATCAAGGAGCAGTACTACCCTGTCAAAAGCTATGAGGACAAATACATCAAATGGACCACACTGCGGCAGGGACGAGACCAAGATGTGCCAGAGTTTACAAACATTTTTCATACCCTTCGCACACAGTTGGGTATAAAAGATTCTGAGTTGCATCTGGTACTTAAATACCACGGCTGCCTACACAGATACATCCAGGAAGAGATGGAGTTCCTGAACATATCCTCGCTCGGCACGACATACCGATACGCTGTCAAAATCGAGCAAAAGTTCAAACAGAAGAAGCGAGACTTTGGATCTGCAAATCCGAAGCCCAAAGGACAAAGCCAAGGCGGGGTGACCCAAGACAACCCGCTGAAGCCGAAAGAAAAGAACAACACCATGAAGCCGAAGAAGGACACAGGAAAGTGGTGTGTGTTCCACAAGAGTCCCACTCATAACACAAGTGAGTGCCGGACCAAGCAGTCTCTGGTGGCCGAGCTGGAGGCTTCCGAATCAGATACATGTTCCGACCCTGAGCCAGAACCCGACAAGGGGAATGGCAAAGGGAATCAGATCATTGATGCGGATCCCACCGCCACTGTTGCCACTGCCAAGATCCAGAGGAATGAGCCCGAAGAGCCAGAGGAGGGGGAACGTCTTTTCCACTCACAGATGTGAGTGAAGGGTTTGCCGCTGCAATTCATTGTCGACAGTGGCAGCCAAAAGAACCTTGTTTCAGCAGAGGTCGTGAAGTGGTTGGGCCTACCGACTACACCACACCCACAGCCGTACAGTATCGGGTGTCTTCATGAAGGACGAGATCTCAAAGTTCGCCAGCAGTGCCGCCTTCCCTACAGCATCAAACCATTCACCGACGAGGTATTGTGTGATGTTACACCTCTGGATGTTTGTGATGTATTATTAGGCCAACCATACTTGTGAAGGCGACATGCTGTGTATGAGTCAAGGCCTCGCGCTGTCATTATTTCTTTGAATAATTCATTATACAGGATACCAGAGATAGCCCCACCTTCTGCCACATCTTTGATCACTGCTAAGAAAGGCAGCAAGCTCATCTCACAAACCAGGAAATTCATCTGTATGGTTCACTTCCAAAGTAAGGGGAAGATCGTTGCTACATCCATGACCACTGCAAAGGGTTCCTCCACACAGCAGCAGCAGCAAAGGGATACGGTCATGACAGAACACAGGAACAACTTCTCCTCACCCATAGGGGTACCACACAAGCTTCAGGTGGGCAACAAAGTCTGGTTGCATCGCCAGAAAGAACGCCTTACCAGAACCCATCAGAAGCTCAGACCACTCCAACATGGTCCTTACAGCAGTACCAAACTTGTGGGGAGCAATGCTTTGGAGCACAACATTCCTCCATTCCTTCACCTGCACCAAGTGTTCAATGTGGACCGTCATCGACCATGCTTCCCACCATTACTGGACACATCAGACAGTGCAGAACAAGTTCAGCAGATGGAGGAACTTAACGCAATGGGGACCATTGCTTCCTAAGGGGGGAGGAATGATCTAGGTGGATATTGGTGGCCCCCTGCCAAGTCCACCTGGACCCCCACCGTTGTCTTTCTCGGCATTTTCAGTTTCCTTAATTGTAGCACAACTTACTATTTTTAGCAGTTTTTCGGGTCCCGAACTTCCATAGCCGTTTTGAGGCCCTAAACGACGTTTTTTTGGGAATCCAGGGGCAACACGAACATGGACCAGTGTTGCCGTTCCAACAATGATAGTGCTCGAATAGATCTTTCTAATGAGTTATTGTACGCGTCAACGGAGATCGTATGCCAAAGTTACGACCCCGGGAAATTGATGTACCAATTTACCCAAAACGGGGCCCACAATTTGGCGTTTCATCTTCTAAGGGTCGGTTTTTGGAATGTGAAGGGTTTTCCATTGTTTCTCAATAATAAATAGGCCTTCGAGCCTCATTGTAACACAAGTTCGGAACAGTTCAGAGACATGTAGCCGCACATCTCTTCTCAGAGATAAGCTACCATCGTCCTAGCTGGTTTATTTCAATTCTGGTTGTAAGCATATTTCGGTATTTTCCATTGATGAAATAAAGTGTTATTTCCGCTGCATCTCTTTATTTATGGTTATCGCATCTCTGTATTTATGGTTATCTCTGTAATCTATTGCGTTCCTGTTTAAATCCAGATCAATAGGTCAAACTTTACTTTTGCAGTTGCAGCTTCAGTTTCAGCAGCTTCCTTCAAACTAGGGCAGTCAATATCTTGCAAACCATCTGTTGGATTGACTTGATTCCACCACCAAAAGTTGTGGCTTTCAGAGGAGATCCAGATGGACCTACAGTGCAGTTTTAAGGAGGATATCTAATGGTCAACGCTGGTAAAACTTTGTATCTACAGTTACAGCTTCAGGATCAACAGCTTCCGGCTTCACATGTGAGAGAGAGAGACCCTTTTCTATGCAATAGAGAAGAGACTCTTTTCTGCGCAGTAGAGAGAGAGAGATGTGAGGAGATGAATGAGTGCAAATGAGGAAAATTCCTCCTATATTTATACACAATTTTTTATGTTTGAATAGATGCGTCTGTTGGGCTTCTGAGCCTACATGAGTTGTAGGTCAGCTTGATAATAATTCCATAATCAAAATAAATTCATATCTCCATGAATACTTATCAGAATTAGATGATCTTTATATCAATCCTACACCTCTCGATGAGAGGAATATAATAAAAGTATTATCAGCCATGAATAAGATGACCCACATGAATTTTGGCCCTAGTTGTCAATTTTAACACTCCATCTCAACTAGGGAGAACTTCATCTGCAATCTGTTTGACGGTCGCTACTATTTCATCCATCAAATGCACTGCCTTGTACAACCTAACCCTTGCCCTGCTCTACTCTATTCTACCTATTTTTCTTTGTCTTGTTTTTCCCTGTACTGATCTGTATTGTTCTGCTCTGTTCTGCTCTACTCTTGCATTGTTCTATTCTGCTCTGCTTTTGTCCGAATTATGAAGAAGAAGAAATGATCGAAGATGTATCATACTAACTCAAAAGTCAGTCTCAGAGTATGTACCACTGGTCCCAAACCAATCTCAACCAACTCGAAGTCAGCATCATAGTGAGTACAACTCCATTGGTCCCAGACCAGTATCATCGTCCACTAACTCAAATTCAGTCTTAGAGTGTGTACCGCTGGTCCCAGACTAGTCTCAACCGACCCGAAGTCAACTTCATAGTAGGTACCACTCCTACCATTAGTCCGAGACTAGTATCACATCTCAGAGAGTGTACAAGCAAAAACTCCAACCCAATATGTGCAAATGATATAATAACCCAGAAGTGATAAAATAATAGTGGAACAACATATAATAATGTAAAGCAGAAATATAAGTAGATACACAAGAAATGCAACGAGAAATTCTAAGCCATTTTATTATACTAAGCAATAAAATGAGTACAAGAGGTGATCAGATAGATGGCACCTCGACTTGCACAAGGCAAGTGAAGAAATACTCTCAGGTTAACAAGGAATGGCCCCTCTGCATGGATGTTGCTAGAGAACTATCATGCTACTATTGCTACTAGAAAAAAAATAATGATTTGGGGCTGCTCTCCTCCTCAGAAAATGCCAAAACTTTGGAATCGGGCTCTACTCCAAAAACCCAGAAAAACCCAAAAATCTTTCCTGGAATAGCCGACCCTCGAAAATCACCCCCTTGGGGTTCTACGCAGCTCCTCAATGCTCTGCACTGCCACTAAAGAAGACCCCTCTAAACTTTGCCTAAAAATTTACCAAAACTCCTCCAATAGGGAAGGGTTGGTCCCCTGCTCAATCACTGAGCATAAATCCTCCTGCAGAAACCCCGGGTCCAACACTACTGCCAGAAAGAACTATGTCCCTCTCCCAGTAATGTGCAGTCCTCCAAAATGCTGCTGAAACTACTACTGGAATGCTGATAAAAATATTGCCGAAATGCCAAAGGAAAGACTTTTCCCAAGTAGGCACTCGAAGTTCCCCAGGGCTAAGGGTGAGATCTCCGAACGGAGACACTCAATGCACTAAATAGTGTTGTAGACTAGTTAAATAGCCAGCATGCTTAGAAGTCAAAACGACTAGCTCAAAATGCACATAATTGAATGCTCCAAAATGAGGGGGCTCCTCTATATTTTATAGCCTCTGCCTCTCACAATCCCTAGGCTCACCTCCTCCTACGTGATTCTCCTCTTGCCATGTCTTCTTCCCTCCTGTGTAGTCCCTCCATGTGTCTGCGTGGGTCCCATTTCTGCATACCCCCTTTGGCCCCCCTTGGCTCCTCTTTAACTCATGACGTTGTGCAACTAGGAAGTGACTTTTTATTCTTAAAGTGAGTTATGTCCCTCGTCCTCACTTTTTTATTTACAAATAACTATAGAAGGCAAAAATTGGGCAAAATTGAATATTCCAATTAGCCATGGCTAATTAGGAATATTACAGTCTCCCCCGAAAAAATTTTGCTTGTCCTCAAGTAACTGAAGTTATGGATGCTGCAAGATCTTCTCACTCTCCCAAGTGGCATCCTCATCCGGCAAATTCTTCCACCTCACCAAGAATTCCAAGACCGTCTTGCTCCGCAGCTGCCTCTCCTTGGTATCAATGATAGCCTCTGACTGCAATACCAAATGCCCCTCGTCATCCATGGGTGGTAGCTCATCTGTCACTGTCACCTACTGCCCCAATTCCTTTTATAGGCATGATACATGAAAAAAGTTATGAATCTTGCTACCTTGGGGTAGCTCCAACTCATATGCAACCTGTCCAACCCTGCATATCACCCTATATGACCCATCAAAGTGAGGCTTGAGCTCCTCAGCCCCTTTCTGCTTTAGTGACGACTGTCAGTATGGCTGTAATCATAGGTAGACCATGTCCCCTACCTCAAACTATCTCACCACCTGACCCCTATTAGCATACAACTTTTGCTGGTTCTGAGTTGTAGCCATGTTATCCTTGAGAGCTCGGAGAATATGCTGACTCTCTTGGATCCAAATCTTGGCTCTGGGAGCCTTTCTATCACCAAACATCACGTCAACAAAAGATAAGGATGATACCCATATAAGGCATAGAATGGTGACATACCAATGGACATGTGATGTGAGGTATTGTAGCAGTATTCCCCTAGATGTAACCACCTCAACCATGCTTGCTGCTGCCCACTGACATAGTTACACAAGTAGCCCTCTAGGCACTTGTTAACTATCTCTGTCTTCCCATCCGTTTGTGGGTGATAACTGGTACTCGCTGTCAACTCCATCCCCACCAATTGGAAAAGCTCCTGCCAAAATCCGCCCATGAAACGATTATCCCTATCACTGACGATGGTCTTAGGAAGACCATGTAGCCTAATGATCTCTCTAAAGAACAGCTCGGCCACCTGTGCTACTCTATAATGTGTGGATATGGCAAAAAAATGTGCATACTTCGTCAGTCGATCAACGACGACAAAGATGCAATCCTTGCCCTGTACCGTGGGCAACCCTGTGATGAAGTCCATCGAAATACTCTCCCATTTCCCCTCCGGAATGGGAAGAGGCTGCAATAATCTCGTGAGATGGCTCATCTCTCCCTCGTTCCTCTAGCAAACATCCCATTCCTGGATGTGATAGAGTACGTCCTCCTTGAGGCCCTTCCATGAGAACCTCTCCCTAATGGCCCTGTAGGTTTTGGTAAACCCTTGATGTCCTGCCAATGGTGAATCATGTGATGCCTAGAGTATCTTCTTCTTGAGCTGAGACCCCTCAGTCAAGAAGATCTAGTCCCTATAATAGATGATCTCATCAACCATCATGTACTTGTCATTTGCCACCTGCCCATCCAGAACCTCACATGCAAACCTGTCCTTGGAGTACACTACTAAGAGTCGAGCCCTCCAGTCTCTATCCAAGCTCATAAGAGACAATGTGGCTAGTCTACGTGAAAGGGCATCTACTACCATGTTGTTCTTACCCTTGACATACTCAATGTCAAAGTCATATGCTTAGATCTTACTGATCCACTTCTACTGCCTCTCTTGTAGCTGCTTCTACTCCAAAAAGAACTTGAGGCTATTGTGATCAGTCCTCACCCTAAACCTGTTACCCACCAAATATTGCCGATACTTAGCCAATGCATGCATGATGGCCAACATCTCCTTGTCATATATAGAATACAACCTCTCATGCAGAAGGAGCTTCCGGCTTTCAAAGGCTATTGGGTGACCTCCCTGTATCAACACTGTGCCGATCCCCTCTCCCGACGCATCACACTCCAAAACAAATGGCTGTGTAAAATCTCGCAACGCAAGCACTGGGCAGTTGCTCATAACCTCCTTGAGCCTGTTAAAGGTTCGCTACGCTGTATCTGACCAACTAAATGCCCCCTTCCTCATCAAATCTGTCAGGGGTGTAGCAAGCTAGGAGAAACCTTTGATGAACTTCCGGTAGTAAGTACAAATGAAAATGAACACTCAAAGTTTCGTCACATTTCTCAGCTCCGACCATTCTTTAATGGCCCAGATCTTCTCCTCGTGGACTCTCACTCCATCCACCCCTATGATGTGTCCCAGATATAACATCTTCGTCAACCCAAACTCGCACTTGGAGAGTTTGGCATAGAACTACTACTCTTGTAAGATACACAATACCGTCTCAATGTGCTAGAGATGCTCCTCCCAAGTCCTATTGTAAATCAGAATGTCATCAAAGAATACCAACACAAACTTCCTCAAGTGACTACGGAAGATGTGATTCATGCAGGAATGAAATGTAGTGGGGGCGTTGGTTAGCCCAAAAGGCATCACCAAGAACTCAAAGTGCCCATAGTGGCACCTAAAGGTGGTCTTGGGAATGTCCTGCTCCCTCACGCGAATCTGATGGTACCCAGATCTCAAAATCAATATTTGAGAAGAATCGTGCTCCCCTCAAATCGTCCATCAACTCATCGATCCTGGGTATGGGGTACCTGTTCTTTAGGGTCTTCTTGTTCAGGGCCCTGTAGTCAATGCACATCCTCAATGTACCGTCCTTATTCTTCACCAACACTACAGAAGAAGCAAAAGGACTCGTGCTTGGTCGAATGTGCCCAAGAGCCAACAACTCTTGGATAGCTTACTCAATCTCATCCCGATAGGCCTTGGGGTGCCTATAGGGGGTAGTGGTCACTGCCTGTATGCCCTGCTCAAGCTCGATGGTGTGCTCAAACCCCTGATCCGGTGGCTGTCCTAGTGGAATCTCCCCAAACACTATGGCATACCGATCAAGGATGGACTATATCTCTGGATGTACCGTCTGCCCTATAATCCCTGCCTCTGATGCATGTAGCTCCACTGCCCACTCTATGTCTCCCTTCCAGAAGACTGCCTCCATCTAATGAGCCGACATAGTCTGAGGCAGATATATGTGTTGTCCCTATATCTTCTCATGCCTCCTTGTCTTCTCATCATCCCACTCCATCTCTAGGGTCTTCCAATCCATCGTGACCTTCCCTAGAGTAATAAGCCACTGAACACCTAGTATCATGTTGGGGTGTGTGGAATATCGACCACGAAAAAGTGGTCAGTCAATGTGTAGGTGCCCATCATCACCGAAAGCTCTCGAACATAACGAGCACAAGTCATGGTCTGATCTCTTAGGACCAAAACAAAAAACCCAATAGATCTCTCCATCTAAATACCTCTCTGCTCAACCATCTGTGCATCAATGAAGTTGTGGTTCGCCCCACTATCAATCAAAACCAATACGCACTGGCCACATACTATCCCTGGTATGCGTAGCATCAGATACTTGGGAACCCCTCGTAATGCTGCAAGGGCCCCTCCGATGGGTGTAAAAGATGCACCACCTGCTGCTGGCGGTGGAGATGGTAAAGGTCCCTGTATGATAAGGCTATCTCCTACCTCCACATCCTCCTCATCATCCTCTTCTCCACTGCTCTCTGAGAAGACCTTAATAAAATGTGCTTTCCCAGTAGCATATCTATGTCCCGGTGCCCACAGCTCCTGACATGTGAAGCACAACTTCTTCTTCTTCAACTCCCTCTTGACATCTTCCTCAATTTGTACTCGTCTTGGATTCCCCTTTGGAGGTGGAATCCTCACATCCTTCCCCTTAGACTGAAAGGGTTGTCTTTGGGGGTAAGGTGTCCAAGCCCTGGGTAAGACATACTGTAAGTCCCGGATCCTACTGATAGCATCCTGGAGCGTAGCTGGTCTAGTGGATTGGACTAGACCCCGAAGTGGCTTTGCTAACCCCTCAACATACATATAGACCCTTCGTGCCGCAGAGAGGTCTGGCACCATCACGGAGACCCTCAAGAAATCTGCAATGTAGGTCTCTAGGCTCCCTTTCTGTTTGAGCCTCGTCAGCTCAAAAAATTGTTGCTCTAGATATCTCCGATCAAATCACTCCATAAATCTCCTGGTAAACTCTGCATATGTCATCATTGTAGAGTGCCCGAGTGTAACCATCCTGTGAAACCACCAATCCTGGGCCTCTCCATCCAAATGCAATGTTGCCACCTTGATGGCCTCTGCCTCCAACATTTGTTTGAGCTAGAAATAAATGTCCAACTTCTCCACCCAAGACTTAGCCGAACTGTTTGATGAACCATCAAACGTAGGCAAGTGGAATCTACTCATTGCGCGGTGGGTGTCACCATCATGGTAATGTCAGTTCCCTATATGATGATCACGGGGCCTATTATCCCGCTAGAGCTGAACAAAATCTCTGAATGAAAGAGCATTCCTGAACTCCTGCCCATATGCCTGGTACTCTACAAAATAATTGCCCATATGGCCAGGCTCTGCCTCCTGCTAGGTTCTGACCCCTGTTTCTGCTTCTAAGAGTGTGCGCATGGTAGAGCATGTAGGGGCATGCAAGGCTACCTGATGCAGAGTATCACGTTGCTCTAGAAAATGATGGGATGCACCTGAACCCTCACCAATCTAAAAAACTCGTGGGCTCTCATGTTGTCTGGCCTCTACTACCGTGAATCTCTACCCCATCACCTCAATCTGCCTCGATAGATCCTGCACTGATTTGAGGAGCATATCTGCAAATCTCTTCCTGTACTTGTCTGCCATCTGCTCTACTTCCACAACCAGCTCTTTATGTTCCGCGTCAACCCCCGGCTCCTCCTTTTCTGCATCCATCACCGGAACATAGTCTCCCTCTCCATAGGTATTCTCCAACCTACGTCTAGTGTCTCTGTATCTCCTACCTTTATAACAAGTATAGGGATTTTCCCTCGGTGTCATAGATTGCTAGCTCCACAAGCTAAGCCAGATCTATGCTTTGATGCCACTGTAATATTCCTAACCCGAAATATTCCTCAAAACCCCAGCAAAAACTCCAACCCAATATGTGCAAATGATATAGTAACCTAGAAGTGATAAAATAATAGTGGAACAACATATAATAATGTAAACTAGAAATATAAGCAGATACACAAGCAATGCAGCAAGAAATGCTAAGCCATTTTATTATACTAAGCAATAAAATGAGTAGAAGAGGTGATCAAACAGGTGGCACCTCGACTTGCACAAGGCAAGTGAAGAAATACTCTCAGAATAACAAGGAATGGCCCCTCTACATGGATGTTGCTGGAGAACTGTCATGCTGCTGCTGCTGCTATAAAACAAATAATGATTTGGGGCTGCTCCACTCCTCAGAAAATGCCGAAAATTTGGAATCGAGCTCTACTCCAAAAACCCAGAAAGTTTTCCTCAAATATCCGATCCCCAAAAATCACCCCCTTGGGGTTCTGCGCAGCTCCTCATTGCTCTGCGCTGCCACTAAAGAAGACCCCTCTAAACTCTGTGAAAATTCCTCCAATAGGCAAGCGCTGGTCCCCTGCTCAATCACCCAACATAAATCCTCCTACAAAAACCCCAGTCCAACACTACTACCAAAAAGAACTGCGTCCCTCTCCCAGTGCTACGCAGTCCTCCAAAATGCTACTGAAACTACTACTGGAATGCTAATAAAACTACTGCTAAAATGCCAAAGGAAATACCTTGCCCGAGCAGACACTTGAAGTCCCTCGGGGCTAAAAGCGAGATCTCCAAACGGAGACACTCAATGCACTGAACAATGCTACAGACTAGCTAGCTAAACAACCAGCGTGCTCAGAAGTCGTAACAACTGGCTCAAAATGCACATAACTGAATGCTCCAAAATGAGGGGGTTCCTCTCTATTTTATAGCCTCTACCTCTCACAATCCCTAGGCTCACCTCCTCCTACGTGATTCTTCTCTTGGCACGTGTTCTTCCCTCATGCATAGTCTCTCCATGTGTTTGTGTGGGTCTCATTTCTGTGTCCCCCCTTTGGCCCCCCTTCGCTCCTCTTTAACTCACAACGTTGTGCTACTAGGAAGTGACTTTTTATTCTTAAAGTGAGTTATGTCCCCCGTCCTCACTTTTTTCTTTACAAATAACTATAGAAGGAAAAAATTGGGCAAAATCAAATATTCGAGTTAGCCATGACTAATTAGGAATATTACACATAGATACAACATATTCAATACTGAGCTCCTAGAAGGCAAGAAAAATCATGCATTCAAGGATCACTACAGTAAGGACCACACGTCAACAGTCAAGGGTAAGTCTCCTATAGAAAGGTATGTATGATTAGTGTTTACATTTGAAATATGAGTGTCATCTCTAACATATTTTTTTCTAGGACAACCTAAGTACATATAGGGTCT
This sequence comes from Pinus taeda, assembly GCA_000404065.3. Classification (NCBI taxonomy): domain Eukaryota; kingdom Viridiplantae; phylum Streptophyta; class Pinopsida; order Pinales; family Pinaceae; genus Pinus; species Pinus taeda. The sequence continues at coordinate 81,920 of APFE031416574.1, read as the reverse complement.
CGGTTATATCTATATGTCTCTACATGCCACAGTTAGTTTTGATGCCACATTTCAGATGTCCTATTCTTGATACTACACTTTTGATGCTACATATTCTTGATGCTACATCATGTCTGCTAAATATATATGATGTTGTAAGTTCATATTACTTGTCTTCTCATAGTTGATAGAATGGTCTCTGTTGTTTTACTTACAACTTGGTCCATCACAAGTCTAGGGTTTGTCATCAATTTTTATTGTATATATCTTTAGGTGAATTTCGGATATAGTCTTGCATAGAGTCCAAGTCTATATCAAGAGTGGGAATCTTTGTCTACTACTGCAACAAGTCAACAACAAAAGTGACAAGCACACTTCAGGTACGCATTGTAATTTTAATTTGTATTTATTCATTATTATGCACTTACATGTGTTTTGCAGGCAAAGGTTAGTTGAAGGGTATTTTGTTTTGTTTTGGGATTGGTTTCACCCATGTAGGTAGAAGAAGATTCAAGTACAACTTCCAGCAAGCATTCAAGAGCTAAAGTATCAAATCAACAATAGCATTGCAACCAAACATTCTTTGAAGACATGACAACCATGTGCATATTGTGAAGAAGTATCAAGGCCAAGAGTCAACAGGACATTCTTTGAAGACATGATAGCCATCTGCATATTGTGAAGAAGTATAAGGCCAAGAGTCATTTGTAAAAGAGTCATCATTGTAAAGTTGTAAAAGAGCCATTTGTAAAAGAGTCATCATTGTAAAGATTGTAAAAGAGTCATTTTGCCTAGAGTCGAAGAGGCAGTGTTGGGAGGTATAAGAGGAACTATTGGGATGATGTCATGGTTGAGTTGTAGGTCATAGAGTGATTGGGTATTTGGTCAAGTACACGAAAATTATTGTGCATCTTAAAGTATCATGGATTGTTGTCCCTCGTTTGGGAATCCAAAGTCTTGCTTTATTTCAAACATTATAGGGTGGTGCTAGGGCAAGATGTGGCTGGCTAATATGTTGGGGCATCCATTTAGTTGAAGAATCACTAAGATGTTGGGGCATCCATTCAATTGAAGAAACCAGGGTGTTGGGGCGTCCTTCCAATGGGAGCTGTAGAAGAATGCTTTTGTAGAATTTTAGAGAGTTGGTTCTTTCATTTCAGTTGGGGTTGAAGATTAACGAATTTATTAGAAAAGTGTTCGGTGGTTTTTGACGTGGGGGTTTTCGACCTAAAATTCGTTTGCCTACTATGTTCTTTTATTCACTGTTATCATTGCATAAACATTAATAATAATTGAAGATTAACTAATGCTCTGAAAAGATTTAAAAGTGCCAATCCTTTGTTGATCATCTCTTCTTCTAGTGTGCCTATTCCAGAGCTTTATGCAATGATGTTTCAGCATTTCTCAATTTATAGATAATGACCCTATCTCATCCTTTGAAACTTTTGTTCTTTGCTTCTCTCATCAAAATTGGCACTTTGCAGGTTTATGACTACTCCAAATGTATTACTTAATGGTTAATTGGGAAAAACAATATTCAGATCTAAACTTGAAAAACAATACTGAGGTCTTAAACTTACTCTAAAATAACAAAATAACTATATTACATTCATAGCTAATGAAACAACTTAATACCCTCAAAGAATGCCTTCAATGTGGAATAAGGAAGACTCGGCAATCATTTAATGAATTGTGAGAGAATCCACATTACCACAGAACAGCAATGGTCATTTAAGTAGAAGAACCTGCATCTTGTACAATCCATCTGGCTTTTTGTATCATTCTTACACCAATCTCCATGGTTTTAGAAGAATCTACATGTTGTACAATCCATCTAAATGTGTTTTTTTGGCCCATCGAAAACATTTTTGAAGACTTGTATCTTTTTATCTGCAGCTTCTATATAATATTTTTGTGATTACAATGTCTTTTTAGACTGTTGTATCTTTTTGTCTGCAGCTTGTATATAATATTTTTGTGATTACAATGCATGATGTATTTATTGTACACACTCTATGCAAAACATATTATTTTGTTTTTAGTATGCAATCCTAGGTTGGATGCGAAACACGTATAATGCAATGTAAACATTTTTTTGTAAATGATGCAATTTACTCATAAAAAATCATTAAAAACCCATATTTCTTTATACGAAATACATATAGTGCAATGTAAACGCTTTTTCTAAATGATGCAATTTACTCATAAAAAATCATAAAAGAACCATATTTTCTTGATGGAACAAAAGTTAAATAAAAATTGCTTCCAGGATGCAATTTACTCATAAAAAAATCATAAAAGAACCATATTTTATATATGGAAAAAAAAGTTAAATAAAAATTGCCTCCATGATGCAATTTACTCATAAAAGAATCGTATTTTCTTTATGGAAAAAAAGTTAAATAAAAATTGCCTTTAGCCGCGAAACATTACACAGCAATATGCGTACAAAAACCTGATAACAAGGAAAGAAATATTAAAAAGTAAAACTAAAGTCACATATCGTCTCGTCACTGACGTTGCCTGGTTCACGAACTTGTTTCAATGACTGCCATGTCTCACTGCAATTCCGTGCCGGCTTGAGTTTCATTTTTTTGAAGGAAGACAAGGCGATCATTTAATGAATTGTGGGAGAACCCACATCCCCGAGATCAACAATTGTCGTTTAAGTAGAAGAATATACATCTTGTACAATCCAGCTTTTTGTATCATTCTTACATCAATCTCCATGGCTTTTGGTTTTGCTACATTTTTCTAAATGTATTTTTTTGGCACACCGAAAACATTTTCGAAGACGGTTGTCTCTTTTTATCTGCAGCTTCTATATAATATTTTTGCGATTGCAATGCATGATGATGTCTTTATTGTACACACTCTATGCAAAACATATTATTCTGGTATTATTCTGGTTTTAGTCTGCAATACTAGGCTAGCTGTATGAGAAGCACATATAATGCAGTGTAAACGCTTTCGGTAAATGATGCAATTTACTCGTAAAAAAACCATATTTTCTTTATGGAAAAAAGTTAAATGAAAATTGCCTCCATGGGCTAACGCCTTGGATTGCGGTTTTAAGCCGCAAAACGTTACATAGTAATATGCGTACAAAAAACTGATAACAATGGTGCGGAAAGAAATATTAAAAGCTAAAACTAAATTCACATATGGTCTCCTCAGTGACGTTGCCTTGTTCACGACCTTGCTTCAGTGACTGCCATTTCTCCAAAAATAAGCTGTACAGCTCATTATTACAATTTAGTGCCGGCTTGAGTTTGACTTCCTTGAGCGCAGGGGCTATTTGAAGAAGGCAACCCAACAAATGAAGCTCCCTCTCATCACATTTGCTGATATGCATCTCCACTGATTGAAGATTTGGCAGTGGAGACATTGAAGATGGCGGGATGGGATCTCTCTCCTGCGTTACAAGGCAAAAAAATTGTATGATGCACTTTGTGGTCTGTTAGCATCTGCATGAACATTTAAAGAATAGTGTTGGTGAAAGGAAAAGGAGTTATTTTCTTACCAAAATTAGGTCTCCTAGCAGGTGGAAACGCTCCAGATTGGGAAGCCTCGAGAGCAGCTTGAACAGAGGAACAACAGTCCTCTTGACCTGAAGAAATCCAGGCCCATGTTCGATCGTAAGCGCTTTTACTGATATGAACCCTCCCACTATTTTAAGAACTCTATTCGCGGAGAGAGTGTGTGATAAAAACGTTGATTTCAACGATAAGGCAATCAAATTATTTCCGAGCTCCATTTCGAGGCCTGCAACGAACGGGGAAAGCTGTTGGAATCCTATTCCACTCACTTTCAGGTCTGTCGTGCAAGTCTTCAGAGTTTTGAGGTTAGGACAATTCACTGTCCATCCCTCCCCGTCACAACAATGTAAATTTAAATATGTTATGTTGAGAGCTGAAATGACAGGCCTCTGCAAGCCAGTGCAATACCGTAAGTTGAAGCTGTGAAGTAGAGGGCAAAGTGAAAGAAAGCTGGCTAAAGAGTCATCTGTCATTTCGGTGTCTATGAGGGTGCACTCAGTGAGTAGCTTGAATCCATCGAAAATAGTTGGAAAATCGGTGAGAATATAATCGTATAGCGTGAGGGTAGTGAGACGAGTGCATGAGAAAAGGGCCGGCGGCGGGATTTCCATGTTGTCGGAACATTTGAGAAAGAGGCGTTTTACATTCTTTCTGGCAACGCACTGCAGCCATTCCCATAGGGTTTGGTGTGTAAACTGACATAACAATATGGAATTCCATGGCTCAAGATCGCCAGTGCAGACTAAAAGGGTGTCCAGATCCGAGGAATGCAAGTGCAATATGTGTGATATTATGTTTTCCAGCGCCGCCACTGAGGGGGGGGTCGTCTTGGCGATCAGTGGCGAGGAGACCAGCGGGGCTGAGGAGGAGTTGCGGCATGTCTGTGTAAAGGAATCTCCATCGTGTAGAGAGAACGGAGCATCGGATTGCATCTCGAATGGGGAGTTTGCAGAGGATGACGGAAAGGAGGCTGTCGGGCAGTGCAGACAATCTATCAGACATCACCATAAAACTAGCCTCTGACACAGATTTTAGCTCTAAGCGATGAAATATAGAACGACTGGCATATGCAGTAAGGGCTTGAGAAAAAGATAGCATCTATTTGGGTTAGGGTAAGGAACGACGCATATTTATAAGATGTCAAATCAACGCTGATTTTTTTGAAGTATATTTTATGTTCAATTTTTATCAATAAAAATTAAAGTATATTTTATATTTTGTTGGGAGTGAGTTAATAAAAATATTAAATTTTAATTTTGGTGTATGAAAATTAGTTTAGTGTTTTTTTTTTTAATTATGATTAAAATTTAAAGATATTTTAGACCACTAGTTAAGTATAACATCTGGGCTAAGTATAACATGTGGGCTAGTTTATTTGTTGTTTTCATTATTTCTTTTGTTTTTGTGTAAGTTTCTAGATTATTAATTAATTATAATATCATTTTAGTATTATTCTGCAAATAATTTTAAAGAAAAAAATTGGTTTACGAAAAAAATTGATAAAAAGATTCAGAATGCTAGCCTAGGCAGGTTTGGAATTTCAAATCCTCTATGCCTCTTAAATGAAAACTTGATGACATTTTGGCATTTTTCATGCCTTTTATTTTAGGTTCTACTTAAATTTGTGAGTGTCTACTTCTCCTTATCTAGAAATTCTCTTACAACTATTCCTTTATCTCAACTTTCTTTAATCTCCCTAGGAGAGTGCCTTGTTTCTTCTCAGCATATGTGTTTCACATGTCTCCACTTCCTTTAATCTCCCTCTTAGAGTGCCTTCTTTCTTCCTAGTTTAGCATATGTATTTCCACCTAGTATACAACCATATTTTTAAGATTTTATAAAACTTTTTAGCTTTTGGGAGTTATTTTGATTATGTACATAAATTTTGACATGTAAAAGAAACTAAAGAAAGCCATAGAGTTAAAATGATGAGGATTTTCAACTGCAAGTAAATGAGATAGAGTTATTTTTTTAAAATATCAAGAATTTAACTACTATCCCTTTTTATAATCTATTTAAATCCAATAATCTACTACATATGTCAAATTTATTAAACATATAATTACACGTTTAAATATTTCTTAAAAATTTATTTTCACCAAATATTTTATTTACAGATGGGCACACACATCTTTGTTTACTCACTACATATTTTATTTAATGAATTATTTATTTATACCAAGATAGCTTTAATCTCTATAAGTGCACTTTCAACCAACTATGAACTACTTGAATAATAAATCTAGTAATGATAGCTAAATATTTTTTTAAATATTTGTATATCCTTTCAACTAATTTGATATCCATTACAGATATTTGGAACACAAACCATGACACTGAAAAATGTCAAGACTAAGCAAATTCTGCAATCTATCTACTAGGTAATCAACTCATCATTTGCATTTGAACATTGTTAACTAATAATTTTCATAATATCTTAAATATGAGCCTATGATTCCCTTATCTTAAAAAATTAGTCCATATCATAGAGGAAATATCTAGCCCAACCAATTACACAAATAAATCCTTCCTATTAAACATTGCCCTAGACAATATCATCACTTATTCTATTCATGTACTTCTTACTAGTTGAATCCTCCAAATACAACTATATTAGAAGTGGTTGACAATCTAAATAGGTATGTTAAATAAATATGAGTTTGTAACATCTTTAATAATTATTTTTATTGTAAGAGAAGTTTAGCTTAATAACTATATAATTAATTTTTTTAAAGAGAAATTCACTACAGTAAAAATGAACAACTCAAAATACAAAATTAGTCAAAATAAGCAAGGGCACTCAAAAAAATAAAAAATAGACAAAATAAGCCTGGGATTTTCAAAATGGTAATTGAGCGCTTCATTATGCAATAAATCTCAAGCTATTTTTTGTAAGATAAGTAGGGCACTCAAAATAAGCATGGGCTTTTCAAAATACAAAATTAGTCAAAATAAGCTAGGGCACTCAAAAAAATAAAAAATAGTCAAAATAAACATGGGCTTTTCAAAATGGTAATTGAACACTTCATTATCGAATAAATCACAAGCTATTTTTCTAATATTAAAGACATATTTTTTAACGTGACTTGATATATTATTTCTGTAAAAGAACCAACCTTAGAGAAATTCATTTTGACAAGCCTGTATAATATCACAACATTTATTTCACATAAAACAAATATTAAGAAAGAAAGAAAAAAAAAAACAACGGAATTAGATTGAAACTAGTTGAAGAAGACAACTTTTTGGTTCCGGTGTTGTCTTTCAGAGTTTTGGCATACAAATTTTTGGAATCACGTTTTGAACCATTTTTTGTGGTTCATGAACTACCAAGAATGGTTCGAAACATAGATTCCAAAAATTTGTATGCAATGACTCTCGAAGACAACACCAGAGCCTCAAATCAATAACTATCAAGAATGGTTCGAAACATAGATTCCAAAAATTTGTATGCAATGACTCTCGAAGACAACACCAGAGCCTCAAATCAATAACTATCCTTACTTTTCAAGAAAATAACATGGCAGTGACTACTGTTTTGAATGAGTTTAAGGTCCACCTTTTGCTTACCCCTTTTCATTGTTATTTTGTTGTCTATTTGCTTGGGAAGGTGAGTAGCCATGGCAGACCACCTATTTCCCAGTAGAGCATGAAGTTGAATAATAATCTTCTCTTTGAGTATGCTGAATTTTTCCCCTTGATATTTGATCTTAAATAGTTAGCCCAATGCAATCTCCAACACTTTCTTATCCCAACACCCAGCACCCAACTTCCTGTAGCAGAGCCCTCGATCTTCCAAGGCTATGCTACAATATGTAAGTAACCAACTTCTCATTTTCTTCGCGCATCCAAGGCCCTTCTTGAGCCCAACTTTTTTGCACGAAGGAGCCCTTCCATTATTTCTGATTTGATAAGCCTTGACAAAGATGTTGTCAAATTAAACACAACAATTTCCCTTCACGTCACCAGTTGTTCCTCGACTACTTTTATTTCCCGATCACACTTCCTCATCGATGTTGGAAGATGGCAGAATCAAACAAGAGGAGGAGTATGGAATGATTGAGGGAAGCCTATGGAACAAAAACAAGCCCACCACCGCTTCTGAGTGTTATACACACCAAAAAATGCATGTATATTTTTAGTATTTTTCAATCACTAACTAGCTTACAGTTTCATAGTTGAATTCTTGAAGTAGACTAATTGGTTGGTTCCTTGAATGTAACACCTAGGTTGGTTCCTTGAATGTAACACCTAGATTACAATGTAGTTGTTCTTAGTTGGCTAGGGTGAGATCTCCCTTCATTATGTTCAAATCTACTAAATGACTATAGCTAGATAATTTTTTATATGATTCAAATCTATGAAGGTATGCCACGCTCCATTGCCATGTGAGCCAGAGGTGTTGCATGCATTTGTGTTATAACATGGGCTTAATGTGACTTTGGTGTTTTTAACTTAAAGAAGGCTACTATAAATTAAATGTAAAAGTGACAATTCCTCATTCATGAAGCACCTGAAATTTGACGAGTAAAAATTTACAACAACCGTCAAATACGTCTTAAAATATGAAATACCTCTTGTGGGACGTCAAATTCCAGGTTTATTGTTAGGGATCATTTGTGGATGAAGGTTCTGTAAGGAAGAATCAAGCCTAATGGGGATCAGTTGTTTATCAATTGTGATTTGTGGATAAAGGTTCTGTAAGGAAGTTCGAATCGAGCCTATTGGTGATCAGTTGTTAAGCTTCTAAACGCGACCCTGTTGGGGATCAGTTGTTAAGCTTCTAAACGCGAGCTTGTTGGGGATCGGTTGGGTGAATTGTTAAAGGAAAAAGGATGTGTAAGGACGGTTTCAAATCCAAGTTGGAAGCCAGCACAGTACCCTAAGGTGGCACCAATTAATCAAATTATTGTTGGATACGAATTAAATTTTATATTTTTTAAAAATATTTCAATATAAAATTTAAATAAATTATTTGAAGATGTATATTAATTAATTTAGGGGATATCAATTTGATATATATGAAAAAATTGTTAACATAAAATATTTTAATGTTATATAATAAAATATTCAATGTCCATTATCAATAAATATTCTTAATATTTTAATATGGATCAAGTATATTTAAAAATATACTAATAATAAAAAATCCATTTTAGTTTGTGTTGATAAAATGCTAATAAATTTTTATGGTTAAAACATTTGAAGTGATCTCAATATTTTATAGTTTGTTCTTTTATATACTCTATATAACATTCAAAAATACAATTTAAACAATAAAAAATTGCACATTGTATTTTGCACTTGGAAGAAATTTACACATAAAGAAATTCAAGTTAGATATATGCTTAAGATGGATCTATATTGGTGTTATTTAAAAAGGACTTTCAAATATTTTATTTATGAACAATAAAATATTTCTTTGTTATTAATATATTTTTGTTTTTGAGTTGAGAGACTCAATATACAACCTAGTGTTAGTGTTTTGTCCCTCTTAAAATAAAAAGGATAAAAATATTTAACACATGATATCAACTTCATAATATCTATATAGAAAAAAATGTTTAAAAAACTATTTTTAATGTTTTATAGAATAATTATTTTAATTTTGAATTAATATTGATAATACTTAAAAATATATTAAAATAAAAAAAATTAATGTGGGTTCATAAAAATTGACACACTGCGATGTTATGTAATCTCATAATATTGAAATACCAATCTAAATAATAAAATTATACATACCTTTTGTGCTCTAAATAAGTTTGTACTAAAGAAATTTAATCCCCTCGGTTCATGTTAGGTCTGTGGTTAAATTAGATCTATGCTGCTTAATTATAAATCATATTTATTAATAATTTGTTTATAAATAAACATTTTTTATCAATGAAAACAAGAATATGTTTGTGGATAATTCTCATAAAAAAGGAAGTGCATGAATTACTTTTAAGAAGTGCATGAGTTACTTTTAAGTTTACTTTTCAGGTGTGCTTATTTTCATAATTTCACCATGGCTGGAATACAATCATAGTGTTGGAGCAGAGGATTCCTCTTCAATCGAGTTTATATTAGCAATTGCACCACATTTGCAAAGGGAAAGCCTTAAGGCTATAGCATATGGAATAATAACATAGATGAAAAAAGATGTGATATGTTATGTGATCTTTCCTTTGCAAAATAAATTATATTCAATAAGATGGTTTCAATTATATTCAATAATTTTATATATAATTATAGTTATTATTAGATACAAAATTTAGAATAATATTGAATGATATTATGTATGATTATAATTATTATAGAGCAATATTCCATGATATTATGCATAGTAATAAGTATTTCAATTTTTATAAATTTAAAATGACAAACTTTGGAATGAAATTAGTTGTATATAAAATTGTTTAATTTGATTTATATAAGGTATTAGGGATTCTTTGGCTTAAATTTCAAATATGTTTTATTAATAATGTAATTAAGTTATGTTTGATAATGTTTTTATTCGTTTATTTCAAAAAATTAAATGCCTTCATTTAAAGTTGAAATATATTTGGTTAACAATGTTACAAAGTTGTGTTGGGTAATGATTCAATTGGATCCTATTTATTATGGTGGTATATTCTTTCAAAAGTTTTATGAAATTTATAGGTTTTCAAACAAGTTAGAATGATGATATAGCATAGTATAAGATGAAGAAGAAGAGAAAAAGAATATAAGTGATATATTAAAATAATTATAAATAAAGTATTAGAGTTTCTTTTATGGCTTATAAAATATTCATACATAGATAGTTATATGATTAAAAGTAGATTTTAAATACGAAGAAATCATAATTTTGCAAATAAAAAGAAAAAATCATTTCATCCATTAGTTAGAATTTCTCCTTTAAAAACATATATATAATATATCATTTTAATTTTTAATAAATATTTAACAATATTATAAACAATAATTACTTGTTTTTTTATCATGCTCATTTATTTAGACATGTCATGCTTATGGTGGTACAACCTTAAATTGGTGGAAGTTTAATTTACCTTATCATTAATTATGAATACTTTAGATGCTAGCACTCTTCCTCCCTTTCATGTATATGGAAATCCCTCAAAGTGACATCTCTGGGAGATTGAGGCCACCCTACCCAAAAATGGAATTTTATATTAAAAAAAATATCTTATAGATGGTAAAAATTCAATAATACAATCACTTTTTGGCAACTTTGTGTAACCATAGAATAAATAAGAAAAAATATATGTTCCATATTTTATTCAAAAGAGCTTAAGAATGGATGTATTTGTCTTTTGGCTCAAAAATTAGTTTCATGCCAGTAGATTTTACACAAATATTACAATTGATTCAAGATTTTTTTTTTTTTTTTTTTCTACCATATTCTGTTGTATGATCAATATAGAACCAAAGTAGATGAATTTTTACTTGCAATAAATTTGAATGCATGATGCATTATGGTAAGGGGAGAAAAAAAGGGGATTCGTTGATGTAAGAGGGAGTTTAAAAATTCTAGTATCGGTGTTGCTGAAGGAATGGCAGAAAAATTCATATAGATTCACGGGGATTACACCTATCATTATAAGATACTTTTGATTTGTACAAGTTTTGTCTGGAATATTAATTGTATTGCATAGCCTCTAGGAACATTTATTAACAATATTGTCAACGAAATAAAAAATAAGGGTGCTTCATTGACAAAGAGTATCTCATCACTTTTTAGTAAAGTGAAGTTTACTCACACAGAGAAAATGAATAACCATTCTTAAATGTCGAATGAAATTCCCCAAAAAAATTAGTTACCAATTGAAATCTTTAGAAAACCACAGGAAGCATAACCATTAAACCACTTCAAAATTCTTCTTAAAGTGAAACTATTGGTATAGTACTGAGCAGTAGTGATTTCGATGATTACATGAAAAAATTTACACAAAGTAGTTCAAGAAAGGCTAGCCCCAGTTCTTGAAGAGCCCTCTAAGAAGGATAAAATTATAGATCTTTGGGATGAATTTCTTATGTTTGTCTTTGATAGTTGAACTTGTATGGTGTATAGAAATCAAATGAGGGCTCCTGCAACTTCCTTTGTCAAAGTGTTGATGAATTCACTAAATCACGGGCTTATAATCTAATGAAACCTCCTTCTATATGTAACCCATGAATTTTATGAACATGGGGAAGTCTACAGAGAAAAAGAATTCATCAATATAGTTCGTGAATTAGTATTCTAGATGGTGATGTCTAGAAAGAGTGAGCTTGCTAAGAGTACTGTAGAGAACGAAGTGGGTACTAATATTCTCTAGAAAAAAAATTGAAGCTCCAGGCAGAGAAAGGGCGTTATTTTGACAACTCGTAAAAAGAAATAAAAAATTCCTTATATATAGAATTTTGAATGCGATAAAATTTCAGTGATTATGGAAAGGAATTCTAATTCTACACCACATGGTTAATTTGTGATAGATGCATTTTGCATTATGCCTAAAGTAGAGTTAATCTGTTATAGATGAATTTTGCATTATGCCACAAGCTCTGCTTCATGATTGGTATTAGCTCCAGTTTCAATGTGGGTTGATGATGTTGATAGAGTGAATCCTCTTGACAGAATACCTTTGGATATGAACATGAATTGGGACATGTTGGATTCTCATAGTATATGTATAACATGTTAAAAAGCAAGTGCTTGGCTTCCATGAAGAGAATATGGATTCCTAAGATGTGTGAACCCTAATTTTGGCTTTTGTGGAGTAAGATTAGGTACTATATTCATTAAGAATAGAAAAGTAGCAACAATAGGCACTTGCTATTGTAGGGTCTTTATTCATTTTAGTAAAATAATGGGAGATACAAATATTGTTATACATATTTATCTCAAACATATGTTGTTATGATATGCAAATATTCAATTATCCTTAGCCTTTTTTGATACACTAAGCATATTCTCAAAAGATACAAGATATACATATAACCAGAAGAATATAGATTACTGCAAATATCTAATTCTCATTAATAAAATTGTTTATCTATTTTTCTCAAGATTATGAGCCTTACTATCCAATTAATTGAACAAATCAAGTTGATAAAACTCGTTGCACATGATAAGGTTTCGAGGCTTAAAATTCTACCTCGAAATGGTAATTTAAGTGCTTAAGAAGGATGGGGGTTAGGTTTGAACCCTGGACTACACCTCCCCAAAATTAGGATTTCTTTCCCCACGAAAAAGCTTACTACATGTAATAGTATAATTTATGGTATATGAGGAGTGAATTATAATTTATTAGCACATAAGTGTTTATATGGTTGGGACCATGGAGACCTAATATAACAAATCTCTCAAAAAGAGAAAATAAATCTCAAAGCCAAAGATTCTGAAAGGAGGCTTACTAGTGAGCAAGTCTTGGGATCATTTTGATGAACTTGGTGAGAAAATTTACACTTTGGTCCAAAAATAGAACAAATTAATATCACCAAAAAAATTCACAAGATAGGATACACACACAAGAAAAACGTTGAAAATGGGTTTTCAACTTTTGCATTGACACTTGAAACCAAAATATGCCAATCACAAAAAGAGTCAAATTTTCTAAGAAAGACAATGCTTGTAAACTTGTTTAAATAAAAAACAAGTTAGAAAAGAAATTAAAAACTGAAATTGTAAGTTTGAATCAAGAGTTATGTGACTGATATATTTGAATTCTTTTTGTTTTATTGATTTCAAAAATTAGGGGAAGTCAGTAATGATATTAAAGGAATAAGTAGTTGCACCTTCAAAAGGAAAAAACTTAATTAAGATGAACCCTTTGAAAAAATCAGTCTTCAACAAGCAGTCTCTGCAACTAGTAATGAGGATCTAAAAAATGAATTTTCACCATGGTTCTACAGGCTCAAATATAATTAGGCGGGTCTTGAGAAGCAATTTTGTTTTCTCCATTTTACAGCCCAACTGTTTTCATCACTTTACAGTCTAGCACACCAAAAGACATGCATAGAGGAAAAAATGAATGAAAAAGGTGTTAGCAGCTTTACAAGCAAAAATAACAAAAAATGTGTCAGCAGATTTATAGGAAAAATGAACAGAAATGGTGTCACCATCAAAAGGTTGAGTTGTTGAATTTGAGGACCTAACAATTCAATAAATACAAAGAAAGTAATAAATTCAGTTATGTCATGATGGAGGCTTACCAGTGAGTAGGTCCTTCTAGATGATCATTTTCATGAACTTGGTGAGAAAATCTCTTGCCTCTAGTGCCAAATAAAAACAATCAGAGCCTCTCATCTCCTCAATTGCACAAAGTTACCCAGAGAGAGACCTCTCCTGGTCTCAATATATGTTGGTATTTAAATGACCATTCGCTTTTATTCTTATGGGATTGATATATTTGCATGCTTTCAATCAAACTACCCGCATTATTTTATTCACCGTTAATTAATGCACGGTAGATGAGTTGTTGAATTTTAGGACCTAACAAATGAAATAAATACAGAAAAAGAAAGAAGAAATCCGGTTACATTTAGTGCAAGAAAGGTTAGTCCCATTTCTTGAAGAGCCCTATAAGAACAATAAAATTATAGATCTGTAGCATGAAATTCTTTTGTTGGTGTTCGATAGTTCAACTCGCATGGTGTTTGGAAAGCACATCAGGCCTCCTATAACTTCCTTTGTCAAAGTATTTGATGAAGGCATTGAAGCATGGGATTATAATCTAATCAACCCTTCTTCTATATGTAACCCATGAATTGTTTGAACATGGTGAACTATACAAAGAAAAGAACTCATCAATATAGTCCATGAATTTGTATGCTAGATGGTGGTGTCTAGAAAGAGTGAGCTCACTAAGAGTACTGCAAAGAACAAAGTGGGTACTAATATTCTCTACAATTGTTTTTCAAGCTCTAGGAAGAGAAAGGGCATTATTATTTTGACAGCCTGTAACAAGGAATCAAAAAGTTTTGATATACACAATTTTGGAGGTGATAAAATTTTAGTGATTATGGCAAGGAATTCTAATTCTGCACCGCCTAGTTAATCTGTGATAGATGCATTTTGCATTATGTGACAATATCTACTTCAGGATTGGTGTAAGCTCCAGTCTCAATGGGGGTTAATGATGTTGGTGGAGTGAATCCTTTGAGAAAAACACCCTTGGATATGGATATGAGTTTTGGCGTTCTGAATTCTCATAGTATATATATATAACATTTTAAAAAACAATTGTCTGGCATCCATGAAGAGAATATTGATTCGTATGAGGCATGAACCTTGATTTTGGCTAGTGTGGAGTAAGCTCAAGTCTCATATTCATTAAGAATAGAAAATTAGCTATAATAAGAACCTGGTGTTGTAGGGTATTTATTTATTTTAGTAAAATAATGGGAGATACAGACATTGTTATACAAATTCATCTCATATAATTTTTTTATGATATTATCTAAAAATCATTTTCTAGCTCCAGGAAGAGAAAGGCCATTCTTCTTTTGACAAATTGTAACAAGAAATCAAAAATTCCTAATATATACAATTGTGAAGGTGATAAAATTTCAATGATTATGGCAAGGAATTCTAATTTTTCACAATGTGGTTAATCTATGATAGATGCATTTTTCATTATGACACAATCTCTTCTTCAGGATTTGTGTTAGCTCTAGTTCCAATGGGGGTTGATGATGTTGGTGGAGTGAATCCTTTGAGAAGAATACCTTTGGATATGGATATGAGTTGGGATGTGTTGGATTGTCATAGTATATGTATAACATGTTAAAAAGTAAGTGTCTAACTTCCACGAAGAGAATATGGCTTCCACTTAACGCATTGATACAAACATGTGACAACACCGATCTCTTGTCCTACTTTCATCTCTGGTCTTTATCCTGCCTTGAAGGCAATTTGGACATGTTCTCGAGTATTCTAATTTAGGTTTACCCCATCTCACAATATTTACCATATTTTTTTTTCATATTGTTTTAGCATCTTAGTATTCACTAATTTAGCTAATGTTTAGTCCCTAGGGTTCTTCCTACCTTAGCTCATCCAGACCTAGTATAAAAAAGCTCTCAAAATAAGAATAGCAATATGAAATTCGAAGATTCAGGAAGGAGGCTTACTAGTGAGTAGGTCCTCACATCATTATGGTGACAAAATTTACACTTTGGTCCAAAAATAGAACAAAATCCTTGTCACCAAAAAAATTCAAAAGATAGGATGCACATGAGAAGATAATGGTGTAAAACTAGAGGTCTCCCACTTTCATTGCATATGATGGGATGGTTTACCCCTTTTTGGTTACAGGCCACTACAAGTCATGGAGGCTACCTTGACCACAGCCTCTGCATATTCTTCGAGATTGTAAGAAACAAATAAATCAGAGAAAGAATACATGGTACCTTCATAATAAATACCAAACCCTCCTCCAATTTCAATGAAATTAATATTCGCACCCAAATTAACCAACTCACAGTATATGTACAGCGGTTCGCTCACACCATAATTAATAACTTCAACGCATGGGATCTGAGTCCCAATATGGAAATGAAGAAGCTAGAGACAATCCAACTTCCCAACTTTCTGCAATTTCCAAACGATGTCGATGATTTCCAAACTTATGAGGCCAAATTTGCCCTTCTCACCAATGCGGTGCTGAAATGACCACCATATTCGGTCCTCCGTTGGTTGAGTGAATTCTCTAAGATGAATACCATTGGATATGGATATGAATTGGGATGTGTTGGATTCTCGTAGTATATGTATAACATGTTAAAAATCAAGTGTTTGGCTTCCATGAAGAGAATATAGATTCCTAAGAGGCATGAACCTTGAATTTGACTAATGTGGAAGCTAAGGTCTCATATTCATTAAGAAGAAAAGATTAGCTACAATAAGAACTTGGGTCATTACTACAACAAATTTCTAGCTCAGTATTTACTGTAACCAACTTCTAATTCACTTCCAACTCAATGTTTACTATAACCAACTTCCAATGTAGTGTTCTCCATGCCCTATAATGATCCAATGACATAACTTTTTTTAATCATCTAAGAAATAGAAACAAGGGCACAAGACAAGACATGGTGGCACATAGGGGAGTTATTCCAAGAGGGAAACTCCTTACAGTGTAATTATGGAGTGAAATCGATTTGATTGATGTATTATTTTTAATATTTTTCTTTAATTGTGTATAATTTTTACTACTATTTGTTTGCTTATTTTGTATTATTATATTTTACTATATTACTTAAAGATTAAAATATAAAATAATGTGCTTTAAATTGACAAATCTAAAAAAAATTAATATATATTCAAAAATTTATAATTTTAAATTTCAAAATAATATTATATTATTTGTAATGTAAAATTATGTTGGATTTAGATGAGATATATTTAGATTTGATAATCATTTTGTTATTTACTTTTTAAAATTATAAATAAGAATTACCCATACAATTATTTGGAGAAATTGTAGGTTTTAACCCCGTACCGAAATTACCTGCAAACAAATTCTTAAAAGAAGAAAATAAACAATGACGAGAGAATAAAATATAAAATATATTTAGACAGATATTTTCCCCTGGATCCCAAAACTGGGACTACCAAATTAATTTTTCATTATATTCCTTTCAATGTTACAATACATATATATACATGACAAAACATCCATAAACTCCAATCCATTAACCCTGGACTAGAACATAACTGCACTTAGCTTGACCAGATCTACAAAATACCATGGGTAGAAAACCATCATGCCCAAAACTATGTGTGGAATCCATGCATAAAACTATAGGTAGGTTCGCCCACCTAATATAGGGTCCAAAAAAAAAACTGGGGTCTTCCCTAAACATCATGCAAGGAGCCTACCGGCCCCCTAATTGCGCACGTGGGGTAGTCATGGAAAGAATATAAAACACATCCAATGCTCTCTCATTTGTTGTTTTATTTCTACAGGGGGCCACATGAGAGCTTCATTATTCTTCCAACCCTGCAACTCCCATTGTTCCTCTACACCAAGAGAACTTCTCAATGCTCACAAAATTTGTCAATGCATCTGCAGTATTCTTCAAAGTGTCCACCTTTACCAGCAACACCTTTTTATCCTCAATCATATCCCTCACAAAGTGATATTGAACATCAATGTGCTTTGTCTTTGAATGATAAGCAGGGTTCTTTGGTAAGAAAATTACACTTTGGTTGTCACAGTCTATCGTTATAGTTCGTTGTACTAACCCCATACTTGAACACAATCTCTGCAACTAAACTGCTTCCTTGATTGCATGAGTGGTTGCCATGTATTCTTCCTCTGTAGTTGAAATTTCCACTATAGATTGTCTCTTATTCATCCAACTAAATGTACCTCCAAATAGGCTAAACACATACCAACTTGTAGATCTTCTCTGATCTAGATCTCTAGCCAAGTCTGCATCAACAAAGCCAGAGATGTCCAAAGCTCTTTCCAATCTTGATCTTCCTTGGTAGCACAAACCATACTCACTAGTGCCATGCAAATACCTAAAAACCTGCTTCACTGCTATTCAATGCTCCTTCCCTGATTTTGACATAAACCTTCTCAATACTCCCACTACATGGGCAATGTCTGGTCTAGTACAGACCATTGCATACATCAAGCTACTGCCTGGACTTGCATATGGAACATGAGACATGTCCTCTTCCTCTTCTTGTGGCTTGGGACATTGTTTAGCAGATAACTTTACACCTACAAGATTAGGAACCTTCACCCGTTTACTATCTTGCATCTTAAACATCTGCAGTATTGTCTCAGCATACTTTCTCTGGTTTAACCCGAGCTTCCTCTTTGCTCGATATTGTTTAATTTACATGCCCAAAATATAGTTTGCAGCACCAAGATATTTCATGTCGAATTTGAAGGACAATTGGGTCTTCAAATCATGGATAATTTCTTTGTCATTTCCAACCATCAACATATCATCCACATACAAGACTAGATAAATAACACAGTCACCAATTATTTTGAACTACACACAATGATCTTCTTTTCTTCTGGTATAGTCAAGTCCCCATATAAATTCATCAATTTTTAGATACCACATCCTTGGTGATTGTTTTAACCCATATAGATACTCTTTTAACTTTCATTCAAGTTCTTTCTTACCCTTCACCACAAAGCCTTCATGTTGCTTCACGTAGATCTCTTTTTCTAGATCCCCGTGAAGAAATGTTGTCTTCACATCCATCTTGTCTACCTCAAAATCAAAAGAAGAAACAATAGGTAAAATTAATATAATAGAAGCTACGTTGGCAACCAAAGAAAAAATATCACCAAAATCAATTCCTGGCACCTAGGAATAACCTTTTGCTACCAACCGAGATTTTTGTTTCTCCACCTTGCCTTCTGCATTCATCTTCTTCTTAAAAACCCATTTGCTGCCAATCAGTTTCCTCCCATCTGACAACTCCACCAGATCCAAAGCCTCATTTTTGTGCAAATATGCCATTTCATCAAGCATCTCCTCTTTCTAGAGTTTACCATCCTCTGAATCTACTGCTTCCCTTGCAGTTTTTGGATCATCATCAGTAATAGATAAAGAAAATTTTGAAGAGAAAGACAATGTACTACACCTTTCTGGCTACCTACATTCTAAAACTAATCTTCTCATAGTTGGATTTTGTGGCTCTTCATTTTATGATTCCTCTTCTATCGTAGAGTCTAATTCTTCCTCCTTTAGCTCAAACTCTATCTTCTCAGGTTCCTTTTGTAGGAATTCATGTTTAATAACATCTTTCATGTCTCTAAACACCACATCTTGGCTGTACACGATCTTCCTTGTTTCTGGGTTCCAAAGCATATAAGCTTTTAAACCATCCTTATACCCAATAAAGATGCACCTTTCAGATTTACTATCCAACTTTGTTCTTTTCTCCTTTGGAACATGTACATATGCATCACATCCAAATACCCTCAAATTTGAACGAGAAGGTTTCTTACCAGTACATACCTCTTGGAGTCTTATCTTCCTAATGTCATCCCAGAGGTTAGAGCATGCTGGATTATTTTTGGTGCATAAAGAAGTTGGAGGGAAACAAAAGTTGGTCCAAACTGGCATGTTGATAGATAAGAAACCAATAAGAGATGTGTTAGGAGGACCTCGCACGACAGTTAATCCCACAAGGTTGAACTTGGTAGGATTGTTAAGTGCATTTTTGTGGAAGTGAAAACCAATTGAATTAGTGTCAAGCAATCCCCATGGGACACATCAACCCTATGGTGGTACCCTGAAAAGTTTACACAGACACACAAATGGAACTGGCGGGATGTGAAGGGCTATGGGCTAAGCGCTTGCATTGGGTCATGTGTCATAAGAAGTGACTATGGGAATGTAGTTGCAAAGAGTCATAGAGGCTCTTAGATAGTCCTTAGTGCATGGGCATTGTGTTTGGGAACTTCACATAGAAATGAACCTACAACATGGATAATGGAGCCACGTAGGCTCTTGGCGAGATCAGGATTAGTGTCTAGAAATGGCCCAATCTTGTTTCGCATAGAAACAAGAAGTCACAACTAAGCCTTGGCCTTTGGCTTGTTATGTGATGTTTCACATGGACACTCTAACAATGGTATAGATTTTTTTATAGTGATTTTTGGCCCACATAGGGCATCAAAGGGCTAAGTGTCGAGAACCTTTGACTAGTTGCCACAGAGACCTGATTTTGTGGTGAAAAATAGGTAAGGTGCAAGCAAAAGGGGCCTTAAGTATAATTTGACAAATTTGATAGAATTATGTTTAAAAACAGAAAAGGCCTATGGAGGTAAGTTTAGCAGTGGCAAAGTATTATTTGGTAGTTAAGGAAAACAAAAGAAATAGTTTCTTGTTTATAATAATAAAATAAGTCGTTAAGGGCTTTTAGCTACAAATAAGTGTTCTTCATGACAACATAGTTTGACGACATCACCATGGAAAGAACATTTGGCAGCTCATCATTTGGTGGAGATTAAAGCTTGATATCCTAGGCACACACATGAATGGTTGGATAGTTGTAATAAGTGGCAAATTTGGTAGAAAAACTTGTTAAGAGGCAGTTTTGGCAAATTAAGCCATGTTTGTAGAGTCTGCCAATTTAGCAAACCACAACTAAAACCTACAAAAATATAGAATTGTAGGAAAACAATAGTTAACTCAGAGATTAAGCTCAGAAGTACATATCATAATTAAAAAACATCAGAGGAAAATTTGACTATAGGACAAAGGAAAAAGGAGAGTCTTGTGAAAAATATTTGTAGAATGAGTTAACTAAGGATCAATTCAAAAACTCTCAGCCAAGAATTCCTTAAAATCAAAATTCGAGCAACAGATTACTGGGGTGGCATGATATCAAGAAGCAATTTGTGAGAGTTGTTGGGGTGGTCTCATAGTAGCAGAGAACTTCTAATGTGTGCAACAGAGTATTGGTGATTGGTGTTGACGTTATTGGTGTGCATAACAAAATTGTGAGAGAAACAATGTTGATAAAGATGGTGGTGGAATGAGAGTGTGCAACAGAATTACATAACAAAAAAGGGTTGTTGGTGTGCAGTAGGTGAGAGAAATAGAGTGTGAGTAGAGCTTGGTGTTTGGATCAACAATCAGAAATTGCTGAAAGAGTTTTGAATCAGTAGTGATAAAGTTTTGAAGGTGAAGTTAATGGTGCTTGTTGTAGCAACCATAGATTGTTGAAGGTGTTGTGGCTTTAGTGAGAAGTTGTAGTGAGAAAAAAAATGTTGGTTGATGAGGTAAGTGGTCTATTAGTTCTAGTTTGAAAATGAATGAAAAATGGATCAACAAGACCAAAAAGTGGTAGCCTACATATTAGGGGTAGCAACTCCTTCTTGTGGGTTCTAGAGAATATTTGGGGGCAAGAGTCCCTTTTAATAGAAATTAATAAAAAATCAGTGGAAGGAGTCCCTTCGAATGGATGTTCGTAAACAAGAATGGGTAGTAGTCCCTTTCAGTGGTAAATGATAAATGAGTAGCGATTGAATTTCCTTTTAGTAGCAACTGATAAACCTATAAGTGGTAGCTTGTGTGGACATGATGTATTCAAGTTGAATCTTGTAATAAATATAATATTGGTTCCTTGTGTATATGCTTGTCATGTTCTTGATGATGTTATGTCTTACATGATTGTGTTCTTGATCCATGAATAATTGTTAAAGTGATTGAAAATTGTAATTTGTGAAAATTGTATAATTTGGCCACACTACTGATTCACCCCCCTTCTTAGTAGTGTGCTAGTTTCCATTGTTTTTAACAATTAGTATCAAATCCAATTTCCTTTAGGGTCAGTTTAAAAATTGGAAGGAGGATCCGGGATCATGGAGATCTGGGATTGGATCATCTGATATGGAGTTCCATTTTTGAATAGCTCAAATCATACAACTTGGAAGGTAACGATGAGAATCTACTTGGAGGCTCTTGATTTTGATGTGTGGATATTTGTGGAGGATGGAGTAATAAATAATAAGTTTTATAAATTAGCCAGGAAGGAAATCATGAGAGGTTTTTCTAATACATACATTGAGAAAGTAATTTTTTATAAGATTTCTAAGGAGAGGGATAAATCACAATCCATCTATGAAGTAGACATGCAAGTTGCATATGATGTCAAGAGGGTTTCCTTAGAGGATGAAGCCATCAAATATTCAAAGAGAATTCAATATCATGAATTATATGATGATTCTTTTGTATCAACAGGCCAAATTGTTGATCAACACCCAGAGGAGATGTGATCTGCAAGTTGCTTGGTTGTTATTGTAGCAAAAATAGGTCATTTATTTTTAAATTTTTCAGTTGCAAGTATTGGTGAAAGTGAGATTTTATCATCTATTTATAGTGAATAAGGAGGTACCTTAGTAGCAATATCAAATTTGGATATTGGTCAATAATACCATGGGTCCACCTCTGGTGAAAAAGAAGAAAAAGAATTGCTAGAGTCATCAAGGAAACAAAGTTTTGAGAGTGAAATAGACACTTATTGTGAATCCAATTGCTCCTCTATTGACATGGAAGATCTTGATGAAAATATTTATTTGAAGAGGCATCTCATATCATCTCTTGAAGAGATCAATACAATAAAATCCAACAATATGGAGCTAGAGAAGGATAATAAAGCATTAAAAGAGAAGTTGATCAAACTTCAATTGCATGAATTTTGAAGCATTGAAGGATATTTATACCAACCATTGTTCTCCTCGGGCTAAGACAATAGGCAGAGGTGAAAGCTACTCAATAGTAGTGAAACACCAAGGAGACAAAAATACTTCTAGAAATAAAGTAAAAGCTTTGTGTCCCCTTATATGTTTTTATTGTAGCAATGCAGGGCACTTTGCCTCCAAGTTTCCAGAGAGGAAAAGGAAGGTGAAATAGAAAGATATTCTTGCACAGGTTCGACCAAAAAACCACAAGTTTCTAAGAGAAGCTCGAACAAAAAATAACAAAGAGTCTCTTCCCACAAAGAAAATATTTTCAATGGTTGAAGAGAAACAATAGAGTGATTTTTAGTCTAAGAAATTGGAAAATCATAGTTTTGGTAAGAAGAAAAAATTCTTAATCCCCTTATTGAATATATTGCATGCTACAAGTGTAAGAAATTTGGGCACAAATCAATTGCATGCAAATATGGAAAGAAATTATTTTTCCAGAATGCTACAAATAGAGTTGAGATCCAAAAAAAGGAACAATGCAGTAGATATTTCAACACCCAAAAGAAAAGAATAGTGAATAGGGCATGGAGGAAGCATGGAACATTTTTTATTTTGAATATTCGGATTCTGCAGTTCTATTGGTAGAGCTCTCCTATATAAACTGCAATAGGAAGAGACTCAAATCAGTTAAAAGAAGGTGCATTAATCCTAAGAGATCTCTAAAGAAATTCAATCAGAAAGAAGAGAAAAAGGTAAATTGCATATTAGATTTAATTGTTACTAAAAATAATAATGTTTAATGGTCTATATGTTTAGAAAATGGAGAGAAATCACCTAGTCAAGAAAATCAATGCAATAATTCAACTCATGGTGTTGAGAAAATTCAGCGTATGCAGGTGTGAAAGAAACATGAAGATAATCTACTTAGGGGGAGTAGATCACTTGCTCCTCTTCACAAAAAAGAAGAGGTTGGATTCAAGGGAAGCCATAAATGTCATATGCAAGGAGCAAAAAGAAATGTGCCAAGGAATGCATTTGAAGGATCAAAAGGAAGTATGCCAATTTTATGAGTATGGTTGATTGATAAATTGATAGCCTAAGCATGTGTATTTTGGTGATGATCTATTTACAAGCTTCCTTAGCAAGTATTGTTTACATATTTTGAATGCAAACAAAGAGCATGGCCACAAGGAGTGTATACTCAAGTTAATACTTGAGAATGAGACTATGCATTGACAATTGGTATCATTAACTAGTATCAGTTGTGTGCTGCAAGATAGAGGCTAATGGTGTTTGTTACATATGAGAGTACTCAGTGTGGATTGATTGTTATAATGTTGTTCCAATCGGTAATTTGTATCATAGACATCTAAGGTAGTGTCAATTGGTATCAGACATCATATTTATGGTGAGTTTGTTGTCATTTGAAGTCTATTGGGTGAAGCACAAGCATGAGTTATTTCAGCAAGATATCCCTCTTGTTTTCTTGAGGCAAATATTCGGAGTAAATATTCATTTCCATTCTTTCCAATATTATTCACGGGATAGAGAGGAAGTTGCTTTGATCAGATCGGAGGCATTTGAGTTTTATTTTTATTTTAAGGAGAAGTAGTTGACAGGTCCACGAGATCAAGAGACGGAAGGATATTGTTGATAGTGGGATCATATTAATATCTTTTAGATTGATTTCAAAGGGGGAGAAGTAATGATGATCAAACTTAAGATGGTAATTATCATTGGTAATGGTGTGTTGTTTTATCTTGGTGTTTCCATCAATATCGAAGGGGGATATTTTTGGAATTGTGTTTTCATTTATGGAAAAGGAAAAGTTGATTAATGGAAAAGACAATGGCAAATATTGGTAAAGGAAACTGCATTGGTTTTCATTGGTGTCCAAGTAAAATATTGCAACAACAAAGGTGGCACAGGCAAAAGAAAAGGAAATGGCACATGTGGCCAAGGGAAAGGTGAAGCATGGAAATCATTAGTGGAAAAAGTCTGGTGCAGAGAATTTGGAGCCATTTTTGGACCAGCATAACATCCAAGGTGTGGGTGGAACCCACAAAGATGGAAAGAGATAGAAAAAGCTTTCCAATGGTATGTAGAAGTCTATAAGTAGCCTCCTATATAGTGAGATAGAGTCAGTCAAATCTCTATGACCCCAATTTAAGGTTGCCAGAGATAAAATGTTTTTAGATGAGCTTTGGAATGCAACCAAAGTTGGAAGCAATGCAAAAATCAATGGAGATGATGGCAGAGCCTTTGAGTGAGAGCTCCAAGAAGATGTGGAAAACACATTAGCAATGGGGAGAGTTATCAGTGGAGCGATTGGTAGGATCCCACACGATGGGCTTACCCCAGAGGTAATATCCTAACGGTATTTTTTGTTGCCCAGGTCTCAGAGACTGGGAAGATGTGGTAGATAGTGCCCAAGTGTAAGCGACTCGAAAAATTGGAGTGCACGCTACATCTTAGCCTCGTGGGACACAAACCTAGAGGTAGTGTAACAGAGCACTAAGATGAAGTATCAAGTTCTACTCATTGGGACACAATAGCTAAGTGTTGTGTAATTAGGACCAAGGGGGTGGAGCCCAATCGATAGTAATATCCAATCAGGAGAACCTCAGAGGATTCATATATAGTGCAATATGTGAAGTGTCGAGAAGAATGGAGCCGGTGGAGCCCACTGGGCCAATGTATAACCTAGTGATATATGTTACGAGGCCTAAGGCTATGTGCCAGGCTATTAATATTGGGACATGAGAATAATAGCTAGACCAATACGGAGTTAAGAGGGGGAGGCCCACTCTTCCATCTCAACCCATGCAGGGTGAGCCTAGAAAGAAAATCTTGAAGGAAAAGTAAAATGCAATGCAACAAAGAGTTGGCCCAAAGGAAAATGAAGGAAAAGGTTGGCAATGCCAAAAAAAAATTAACAAATAAATTGGTGAAAAGAATAAGTGTCAGGGACCTTTTCTCTCTCCTCCATAAGGACAGGTGGTGACAACTAATTGTCCTGAGTGATGAGAGGAGGTGAGGCCAGCAGGGACAGGTGGTGGGAAGATTCAAGGTTTTTGGGAATCTGAATGGACCTTTTTTGGGTGACATGTGTCATTTATCATAGTTGACATGTACCATAGGTTACATTATCCTAATTTCATCCTAAAGTTTGGCGCCTAATGGATTATTTTTGGTGCACAAAGAACTTTTCGGGAAAAATAAGTTAGGCCACGCAGACATGTTGAAAGATCGGTAGCTAATCAAAGAATATTCAGGAGAACCCTGCAGGACAGATAAGCATGCAAGGCCCAACGTGGAAATATTGTTAAGTGCATTTTTTCATAAGTGACAGACAATTGGAGGAGTTTTGGATAGTCTCCACAGGACATGTTGACCCTATAGTGGTACCCCAATGAGTTTACATAGGCACACAAATGGAAACAATGGGATGTGAAGGGCTAAAGGCTAAGCACCCACACTGGGCCATATGCCACAAGAAGTGACCATGGGTGCAACAACTGTAAAGAGCCATAGAGGCTCTTAGATAGGCCTTAGCAGCTGGGCATTATGTTGGGGAATTTCGTAGAAATTTTAAATAATATGACACTTATTCACAGATATTATCCTAATTATACACTATTTGCGGAATTCATGCATAATACATAACCTCATCTACGTTGATCATCAATTTGCAGAATTAAAGAAACAATCGCATGTGCACATTGAAACATCAATCACACATATCAACACAGTATGTACTGGGAAAGCATACAGCTGAAAACCCTTCAACTATATGTATATTATGATGATAGAGAACATGTAACAATACATATTACAATACTCCTCACAAGTACTTAGTACTATCTCCACCTGCTACACATAAACTAGCTTAGATCTGAATCAAGTCACAGGTTCAAATCTCCTCTGTTGTTTGCCTGCCTCCACTGCGCAATCCCTACTGAGAGTAGAGCTGATCCAAGTTCGAATTCACTTGGCTTGTACTACGCAATCCTCATTGGCAATCTCAATCAATGATTTTGCAAATCTCATGCATAGCTATAGTCACAACTGATAGTAGTCTCACCCTTTCACCCACCTCTAACACTTGTCTCCATTGAATTGTCCATGCACTGAGTTAACTGATGTATTCTTTAGTTTGATTTATGAGTTAATAATTAGTGAATTAATTAATAATTAATTCACATCACTCTCACTAGTGTATTTGGAGTTGGACTAAATACAACTAGTTCAACTAGTCAACTGAACACAACTCCATCAACTCCTCAATCAACTCCACCAAACTCAATCACTTGAGTTCTAACTGAAGTCCATCATGAAATAGCTCAACTAACCCATAGGAAAAGCGTATTTCCTTCTGGCAGTTGCATGTGCCACATCCATAGCTCGAATTAAAGTGTTGCAAGAGGATAAGATAATGTTTATAGTCCAAATATTATTAAGAGCTATTAATATTCGACTATTCTATTTTTGACTGGCAGTCTAAAAATAGACTCCACCCATATGTCTAAAAATATAGGTCCATCTATTTTTACCAACATGACCAATCATCCATAAATAGCATCCTGCAACTCATAGACCATGATCCATATGTCTAAAAATGGACATAGTCTAAAAATAGACTTTGCGCCAAAAATAGCATGCGGGCCCACTTAGTGAAGGCGGCTTCTTTTCACTAAGCTCCATCATCTCGTTGCATTTTCAACACTCCCTTTCAAAAAGATATGGATTATTTGCAACCCATATCATGCCTCTGTGGTATTCGAATTTTCTCCTGGTGAGCAGCCTCGTCAGGATTCAGCATCCTGACCTCCGGGGATATATATGAAGTAACATGATTCTCTGCTGCACACATCTCTGATATGATGGTACCTGATGTCGATGTGCTTGGATCTATCATGAAATACTGGATTAGCTGAGAGTTTAATGCAACTCTGGTTATCACAATAAATCATAGTAGGCTCCAAGTGTGACCTGAAAAACCTGACCAGGATCTTCCTCATCCATATAGCCTTGCATGCAGCCAAACTTGTTGCCATACACTCGGTCTCTGCTGAACTGAGTGCCACGGATCTCTGCTCCCTGCCGCACCAAGAAATTGTTATCGACCCGATACTGAAGATCCCTCCAGATGTGCTCTTTTTGTCTGTTGGGCTCCCTGCCCAATCTGCATCCGTGAAGCCACATAGCTTCACCTCATCCTCCTGTCTGTACCACAATCCATATCCCGATGTGCCTCTGAGATAACGCAATACGTGCTTTCCTGCCTTCTAGAAGAGCTTGGTTGGCTTAACCATAGCTTGTGAAAGCTAGTTAATAGCATAGCATATATCAGGTCGTGTATTGACCAGATACATAAGCGACCCCACCAACTATCGATAAACAGTGGCATCCACTACCTCCGCTGAAGTAGCATCCTCCTTCCTCCAACAGGAAGAGGATATCAACAGGCTTGCAGCCATGCATGTTGAACTTCTCCAGTATCTCTCGAGCATACTTACCCTGAGAAACAAACAGTCCACAATTCCGCTGCCATATTTCCAATCATAGGAAATAGTGAAGGAGGCCCAAGTCCTTCATCTCAAACTCCTTAGCAAGATCATCCTTGCATGAAAGTATCAACAGCTCATCACCCGTTAGAATCAAATCATCTACATACAGTACAATGATAAGCAACTTATCCTCCACCACAATCTGGTATAGGTTAGGATCCGCCTCACTCTTAGAGAATCCAAGTCCGGTGAAATAGTTGTCTATCCATGTGTACCAAGCACGTGGTGCTTGCTTCAACCCATACAACGCTCTCTTGAGCCTGCACACATGCCACTCGCTGCTGAAGACCTCAAAGCCTTCGGGTTGCTCAATGTACACCTGCTCCTCAATGACTCCGTTGAGGAACGCAGTCTTCACATCTATCTGATGAAT